>VYXF01000769.1:237790-255775 GCA_013397295.1 Polioptila caerulea | reverse complement strand
AAAAAAAAAAAAAATCTGCTGAAGAGCATCTTATCTCTTGATCTTCAGCTCGTTCAATAGTAACATTGTCCTTTTCTCCTCATAGATCACTGCCTGCCTTTTTTCTCAGTCATGCACATTTTTTGACCTGTGACCAAATCTGGTTTGACATATTACCCTGAGAGTGACAGTACTTCAAACTACACTTTATATGGCTATGGGGAAGAGGAGAATACACTGTCCAGTTCTATATCCATGAACATTTTTGCTTCATTCATTGTTTCTTTTATATTTCTATATACTGTTGTAAAAAAGGAGTGCATTCTTCCATATGAATTATTTTTCTGAGAAGAGTTTTCATTACTTTTATTTGAAGTATTTTCATATTTGTGTGCTGGAATTACTTTCATTTTTCTGCAACAGTCTGTGCTTTCTTTTGCTTATTGTTAATACAATACTATTTTTTTAGCCTAAATCTGTTTTATTTGACCCATCTCTAGGCATTTGGGACATTTCACATTTTCCTAACAGCATGATGCTTTACAAAAGAAATAATTCAGTTTATTTTTTTTTCCCAAAAACAGAGGGAAGACAGACAGTCTTTATTCAACTACAGAATTAGAAGCATGAAGTCTAATTGGAGGCCAGTAACTGCCTAGAAGTGCAGCCAGGGATCCTGGTTGCCCAGAGTTCAATCCTGATCAACATCTTCATTAATGAGCTGGATGATAGTGCAGAACATAGTCTCATCAAGTTGGCAGATGACACAAAACTGGGAAGAGGGATATCCCAGAGGATCTTGCTGCTATCCAGAAGAATCTCAACAAGATGAAGAAATGGGCTGACCGGAACCTCATGAAGTTTAACAAAGGACAGATGTCCAGTCCTGCGCCTGGAGAGGAGCAATCAAACACTTCCCACCTAGCTCCTTTCTTTTGTGCACATTTTGCACCATACCCTATAAAGTCATAAAACCAGCTTTCTGTTGGTGTCACCCCAGGAGAAGGGAGCTCTGTCATGTGCTTCCACTGACTATAAAGCCTAATTTTATCCATTGATAGCTCATGTACCCGAGCAAAGGTAGTTGAGGTGACACAGATGGTATCCAATGATGCCTCAAACTCTTATAAAATATCAGGACTTTTCTTAAGGTATTTGAATGCTAGTTCCAGTTCCTGGGCTTACACTTTAGAACCTGCTTTTTTTCCTAATTTCTCCTTTATTTTACTTTATTCTTAGTTCAATTTCTACCTGCCACTCATTGTTGGAAGAAGAAAGCTTTTCATGCTGAGAGGTCACATCAACACTCCAGTAATATTAAAGATGTCAGACTCATACTCAGGTTAAATCCATGTAGCCTAGCTAAACAAGGCATGATTCTGATTGCCTAGAAGCAGAGAATAAATTAGCCTTTAGAAGTTCAACTATCCTAACTACAGTATAAAGAAGTAGTTTTTGAAGGTTAATACAGCTGGCAAAAGTGATTGAGAAAACTACCTGACCTTATAGAAAAGGGAGTATAGAGCCATTTAAGATCCTTTTATGTTTCATTGTGTCAAAACTCTATAAAACTTCACTATGTTTTATCATACATCAGTAGTAATTAGGGGAAAGATTATGCTCTTACCTGCAGAGAGTCTTGAAAGACAACAGAGCTGTCTTAGTTTCATATAAGCTGCTAGGCTCATCAGAAGGATGAAGGAATGTAAAGCATCTGCTGAAAATCATTTAAAAAACAATTCATTTAAAAAGTTATCTCCTTGCTGCAGCTCCTGGGAAGAAATCACATGGCACTTTGTAAACACAGGATTTGAATTTCTGATGAGGATGAGAAATATTTTTTTTAATATATATATATATGCAAAAAAGTAAACAGATTTTTTTTTTTCATTTCAAAAGAAATTAATTCTTTCTTCTAGGAAAATCAAACAGAAAATAAATGCATTTTTATAATTATGGTGTTAAAATGAAAGCTGTGATTTTTCTACCTTTTTCTTTTACCTGTAAATACCTGCTGTTATTTTGCAAACTTAGATGTAATTACCTCTTATCATGAAGGTCTAGAAGGCTTGATTGTATGTTCAGGGTAATTACTTACTGCTTCATCTAATATGTCTGGATTAATTTATGTTACTATTATTATTATTATTATTATGACTATTATCTCAGTTAAGGAAGAGGTTCTGTAACTTCTAATTTCAGACTTTGCCAGTTTTCGGGTGTTTCGGGGATGGTTGTGTACTGTATGTAGGTGCAAGAGGAGAGAAATGGACATGACAGCAACATTTTTACAAGGAGACATTTGTGACCATAAAATTAAGAAATCACTTAGGGCTTCTAACTAATCATCTAACCTGGAGGAGCTGTGAGTTACCTGTTGCCTGTGCTCAGACAGAATAAATGACATGCAGAGCTTCATGGACTGTCCTTGGAAATGCATATAGTTATAAAAAGCTTTTTAGTTCCATTCATTTAATGTTTCAAGACAGTTTTCTTTTTTTTTTTTAAGTTAAGCAAACTCTTAAACTTATAGTACTGAATCTATAATTTGCTGCACAAAGTGAATAATTTGTTCATATAGTTTAGCAAAGCAATAAAACTTTAAACACGTTTTACTTTGGCTTTGCATGGTCTGATTCTTCATTATGATATAGGGGTTTTATTACAAATTTGTGTTTATTTACAAATACCTTAAGAAAGAATTTTGGTTTTCTTCTTCAACATCCAAATTGTAGGGTCTAGACTACCATATCTGGACCTAAACTGCAATTAGGGACACTTTTGAATAACAAATCTGTTATTGCAATGGTTTTGTTTCACTCTGATTTTAGATATTCTCCCTTATTTTCAGCACCATTTGAAATTTAAATCTCAAGTATTGGATGTCAATGGAAGACTTTAATGACTTTAGTATTCATTAGGAAATAAGACTTCAATAATTAGACTTAAATATCAAATCTTTTCTGTGTATAAACATAATATCTTATTATGGCTCAACTTAGAGGAAATTTTTGGAAGAGAGAGACCTAGTTTCTACATCCATGTGTTTTGTGATAATACTGCTACCAGAAGTGCTACCTCAATGTAACACAGACATCTGTTTCTGTGAGATCTAGAATCCTTGTCTAACATTTAAAGAGACAAATTGCAATTATGTGGCAATGATAATGTTTCCTTTCCAAATCACCTCCTTCTGACAGTTTTTGCCATTCTGAAGGACATTCTGTAAACAGAATATACACAACTGGGAGTTCAAATATACTTATTGACCGAGAGATACTTTAAACCACAAGGACTAGCAGACTCCTCAGCTAAGCATTAATACATTCACCATCCTTGATGAGTGCCTGCAAGCTAGGCAGCCAGAGTCAGAAGTTGCCAGGGGCTCTGACCTCTTGCCTCCTGATTCTTTGACCTTATCCTTGGGATTTTTGTAAACTTTCACATCAGTATTTCTTCTTGTGAATTGTTGCATTGCTAATACAGTCTCAGCAATTGTACTTTTGTCTGTGCTTTTGCTTGTTTTATATCTCTTCTTTTCACAGACTTTTTCACAACTTAACTGTCAGTAAGACTGGGTCAAGGTCACGGAGCAGTGTGGCACCAAACTAGGGCATAAATTAGAGACAACAGAGCCCTAGGGAGGAGGGTTCCAGAAAAATGGGACAACTCTGAACCAGTTTTCTGAAAAAAACCCCAATTGCCAACACTGGGATTGCTGTGCAAATTACAGATAATTACAAATAATATATTCTGTAATTGTAAAAAAATGAAAATGTAGTGACATAATGTGCACAAAATTGACAAATATTTTTATTATATTCTTAGTAGGACAGCAGTTTAATTTAGAGGAAAAGATAAAATTTATATTTAACACAGTTTCAGAAAGTGGTAAACACAAAGACTTTAAATTAAAATTCTGAAAATCTAAAAATGTCAGTTTAAATACTCAACTAATTAAAAAAATAAATGCATAAACATCTTGAGAGGAAAAAGATCAAAATTTATGGTGTTTGTGTGGGTTTCATTTAGATGTATCAACTCAGTCAATGGTGCATAAAATCACAGAGATTGACATAAACCTGCAAATGGAAGCAAATGGGAAGCCTGATTATTGAAGGAATGAGAAAAGAGAACATTGGTCAGCAGTCCTGGGGCCTTCTGGTGATGATAATGTTTTGGTTTTTGGTTCTTTATGACCAATCTAAAATCCTTACAACCTACTGAGGAATCTTATTTAAAAAAAAATGAGGATCTGCAAAAACTACCAAGTCTTTGACCAACTTAATTCCTTATTTTGGAATAGAAAAAAATACATTCTTACCTTTACTATGGACACTACTTTATTTCCTCCTTGAAGAATACCAACACTATTGTTAATTATTAGTCCAGACAGATTACTTTGTTTGCTTGTCACTTTAATTCCAAACAAGTTGTTTTCCAGAATTAAAAAGGACAAAAAGGAAGATGTTGGCCATTCCCCAACTTATGTACAAAAGCAGAGAAAAGCATGGCAGTTCTGAGGGGATATTTTGCACAAATTGTTCTGATAATTGTTCTTGGAGGTTTTTTGGGTGTTATTTTTGGAGGATTTTTTTTGGCTGTTTGTTTGCTTTGGTTTTGGGGTTTTTTTGGGGTGGGTGGGTGGGATTTTTGTATTGTTGGTTTTTGTTTTGTTTTTTTTTAACACTTATCCCTAACCTCATAAAATTTACCCTTAAAAATCTCATTTTGTGTTCTTTGGATCAGACCATTCTTTATTTGTTAGTTGCCATATTTATAGACAGAGTTAACGCATTTTTAGTCCAATGAGTATATCATGTCATAAATATTTCATATTTACAGCCTAGAAGAGTAAAAGTCTAGCACAGATGAACAAAGGTTTATTACAGTCTTCTGGAAAAAAACTTTTGCCTGACTTCATTTCTGAATATAGTGTCATCTTTTTTACAGACACCCAAAGACAGATAGGATGTTCTGATCTCTGCTCTTCTGGGATGTACCTTCTCCTTTTCTCAATCATACAGAATTGAGAATTATTTTTCTAGAAATGTGCTACCAGAAATATTGCCATCCCAAAGAGAATCACCTGAGAGCTATGCTCTGCTTATACTCAAGGTCATGATATAAGTAGTTCACCTGAAATACCTGAAACGTTCCTGTTAAGACAGGATGAGTCTCATCTAAGGTTTACCTGTTTCTATTACCTATGCAGAGGGATTCACATATATAAGGTATAAATAAAAAAGCCAAGGTAAAAAATATATGCATGAACTCAGATAATACTTTTTTATATAAATCAGATAATGGTATATCTTTCCTCTACTATTTCTCATTTCTTACCCTTTTTTTAATCTTTGTAACAGAAATTTTATTCTGATATATACAAATACCTGCACTAGGTATATAGTAAAGGATAGGATTTCCTCCCTCTTCCTAGTTTACAAAATTTTTCTTTATTTATTTATATACTCAGTAAGTGCACAGATCAGCAATGCTGCAAAAATGTTTACGTAGGACATGTTGAAGTATAGTTGAACTTAATGCATTAAATCATGAATAAAAAGATATAATACATGACCATTCATTGTTGACACCCAATATTACATCATCAAAACTGTCTATTAAAAAGAAATTATTTAAGAATTTTAAGAATTTCTATTTCAGCAGTAAATCTTCTGATTTGATTTGAAATTAATTAGCTCTATTTGTCTAAGCTTGTATAAAAATATGAAATAGCAAAAAAGAAAAAATACATCACACAGGCATAAAATCTTGTGACTACAACAAAATAGCTAAACATTTTTCATTATATGTCTGATTTTTCCAGAGTGTGCAGCATCAGATCTTAAGCTGGTGCCAATACGTGTCAGGAAATGAGCATATTATGGAGAAAAATAACATAATTCAGAAGTGACTGAGTCTTGTAGAAAATTAAAATCCAACTGCCAGTTCAGAAAGCACTAGAAGTTTAAAAATAAAATTTCATGTTCTCACAATTCTGCAAAGTGTGCTATTATTATAGCTCAAGAAGATGAGATCAGTGAAAATCTGGTAAATACAGTTGGGTTTCAACAATCTCTGCTTCCACTTTAAATTTATTCCTTGTTGTTTATAATTACTGTAGCTTTCTGCCTGTGGACACGTTGCACTTCTCTGGGTCCACCTCCAACCTGTCTGGAGTCAGATTAATATATGGAGAATTCCACAGCCACGTAAGAAATTGATGTCTGTGATATGATGATAAATGGAATTTGACTAAACTTACTGTTCTGCTCATTATATCACGGTATAATGAACAACATCAGAAGTGGCAGGCATATGAAACTGCAGGTTCCTTAAACAAAAAGCATTGTTCCAAAAAATCCCAAAATATAAGAACCCTTTTTCATGGTCTTAAGATCCATTGGAGTTTTATTACTTGAACTAGAGTGTATTGTCCCAGTTTGAGACAAATTTGTGAAGAAACAAAATTAACAAAAAATATTAACAAAAGATACCTGTTATAAAAGACATTTCCAGGGCTATAAAAACCCTAGGAGTGTTCCTTGCTGATGTGTCACTGCTTTCTCTCCCATCAACAAGTTCTTTTATGAACCTTAGAATTTGCAATTTCACAAATTATCAGCAAATAGATTTCCACTGGTGAGATGGGAATTGTTGGTGCTGCACTCTGGCAATTACCATGACAATGTCACTGAGTACCTTTCACAGTGGTAAAGCAGAAAGGTTATTAGATAAGAGCTGAGGAGATGACAGCATGCTTTTCATGTTGTCACACAACAGTGAAGTAGCAACTAGAATACTGGCTGACCACTGTTTTGATGCACTTCTTCTCCTTCATGATTTCCCTATTGCCCTTGTCTTTTCTGTATTCATTCCATTGCCACCACAGAGACTATAAATACATGCCAGAATCCCAACTCTACCTTTAAACTGGTAGACAATCGTACTGTTTCACTGAGATTTTTGCCTGACCAAGAGTCAGAAGGATGTTCATCAAAATGATGGCTATTTCTTGTTTTATTCTGTGGAAAATTTATAATATAATAAAGCTCTTGTTAGTAAGAAGAATACATTTGATTCCACAGGCCTTCTGTACTGTCCCCATTGTTTACAGGTTCTGAGTTAAGTCCAGGCATCAGAGAGTAGATTTTAATGCAGAGCAAAGACATTTGCTGTCCACCAACCGTAGGCTCTGCAGTCTCTGTCTCTGCCTGTAGACACATAAGAAACCTTTTCCAAACAAAATATAATTTTCTCAAAAAAACTAATTACCAAAAAAGTTCCAACAACATTAAACTTGGTTTGGTTTTGCAATGTTATCTGCTCTTTAGTGAACCTCTGCAAGGCTGTATGAGGACCTCTTTTTGCCATATTACTGTTAAGCTACTTACTATATGTATCCTGAGGCATTTTAGCTGTTTAAAAAAATCAAATAATATGCATATGGACACATGCATGTGCACATGCACATAGAACAAATATGATTTATTTAATCAAAAGATGTCTCAAAATTGTAATGCTATCTAATGCTATCTTCTCCTTGCAGGTAAAAATCAAAATTTTATATGAAGATTCTGTTTAAAGTTCATTTATGTGTTTTAAGTTTCAAAGTTATGATTTTGTATGTTGTGTTGGTCATTGAGTGAGTTAGGAAGGCTGTTCTCTAAACCTGAGCCTGACAGTGCATATATTAAATAGTAGCTCTGCTTCTCAGCCATTAAATCTTGTAGCTACACGTAAATACTTGAACTGGCTCCTGAGTGCAAGTGCCATAGCTACCTACAGACAAGTACACACACATGCACTGCATCTGAGCACCTGGGCATTTAGCAATTGACTAAGCTCCATCACAATTCACAAATCAACTGGAAAAGGACTAAATGACTGCTAAATTCATGGTAACTACAACCCAGTAGCCATGCTCAGACCATGAATAAACTTTGAGCTTGCTTTGAATCACAGCAAGTTGCATTATTTTCGTTCAAAAACTTCCTGAGTAAGATCGAATCTGAGGCCCAAAGTCATTACTCTTTTTAGTATCAGAGGATTCAAAAGCAAAAAAGAAAGAAATATGAGCTACAAATTGGAATGCTTCCATGCTTCACTCAGTTCAGAAATACTCAACCAAAGTTATCTAAGGTGCATATAATCACATAATCACAACCCATAGATCATTTACCATGGAAAATTTATTTTTTGCTGGGTTATACTGGAAGGAAGGCTACTTAGGAAAAGTAGGCAAAAAGATTCTTAGACTTCAAAATCTTCTAAAGAGCAAAAGCGAATGGAACTCTAACAGAGAGGTAAGAATTTTTTGTAAGTCCCATTCATGTTTAAACTTATAAGTCCAGATTACTAATGCAGAAAAGCCTCATTAACAATGCAATTAAATTTTTTATTAAAAGAAAAAAGCATTTAGTCACTGCTAGTGATTCTCCCTGTTCCCTTGTGTGGTATTCACATCTAAAAAATATCCCTAAGGATCTGAAAGTCAACATAGTCCTTCCCTGAGAGGAGGGATGCCAAAGGATGTTGTGGTCAGCTGACAGTGCTCTGTCATCGCTGCTGGTCTCAAGGAAGAGAAAAAATTGTTCAGACATAGACCTGATAATAAGCATCCACTCCCATACACAAGCATCTAAATGCTTTACAGAAAGCACTGACTGCTCTTATCATCTGGGAGATGGGCAGGAAATGTCAAAGTGTTCATTAACTGTGTTATATCATGAATTTTGGGATATTTGAATTTGGAAATAAATCTTCAACAAGGAAAAGAAAGGTGAACGTTCCACTGTTTATACTGGAGTGGATGCTAACAAGTTGAGAATAGGCTTAACTTTTTATTCAGGATGTTGGTTAACACAGAACACATTAAGAATGCTAATTTCTTGGAAAGCAATTTTGAAATTATGTGTAGAAAATATTTGTCAAAAAATATCTAAAAAATGTTTTTACCTCCACGAGTTTTTGCAAGACTTGAATCCAAAGTGTTGAAGGGAAAAAATATTGGAGCAACTCTATACGTTGAGCATAGAGTTTGTATTTAAATGGTCCATAATTACAGTTCCCTTATATTGGGGTTTTTTTGTGATTATCTGGAATAGGTGACAAGATATTTGTATTTAAACTTAAGCAGTCGTAATTTCCCCTTTTTCATTATAAATTTTGTTTCAGTTTGGGACATGGTTCTACTTCTGATGTTCATAAAGGAGCTCTTCCATTCACAGTGTGATAATTCTCTTAATTTTTTGGTTGCTACTATAATTTTATGATTAATCTAGTTTAGTTTCATTCATTTGTTTTATGTTAAGATAAATTAAAGCTTCATTTCTGATTCTAATTCTACCAAATTAAAAGCAATAAAAGATAACTCCAGATCTCCCTAAAAGAAAAGTGCCTTTCAGTAAACAGGATAATCCTCCTCACCCCCCCCCCCCCCCCCCCCCCACTCCCCATTTTTTTTAGTTGCCAGTTATTTATATCTGGAGTCCTTCCAGAACTGAGAGTCATGGAAGCATTATGCTAAATTCAGCTGCAGCACACATTTCATCTTATGTTTCCCTATATCCTAAGCCCTCATTTGAGGAAGAACAAGAAGTTTAATTAAATATGTATTGAGACTTTCCTCCACAATGTCAGCCCAGGATGATGATAAATGTGAGTGGCTTGCCAACAGTACAGCTACTCCTTTTATCTCTCTCTATTTTTCAGCTGCCAAGAGAAAAGTCTCTCAATCTAAAGTTTATAAGCAGCAAAAAAGTACAATTAAAACACCCTATGACCTTTTATGTACCTTTCAAATTACATATATAGATATAATTGTACACATATTTATTGCTTGTATATGCATATTCAAATATAAGTCTGTACATATTTATATGTAGATATATAAAAGCCTTAGGAAGATTTTTTTCCATTGAAAATAACAAATCCTACTTGTAACAGCCTTGAATATATGGAAATGTCTTTCCTGCACCAGGGAAATGGGCAATAAGTTATGGTTTCAGTAAAGGAAAATTCTATACAGTTCAGACCCTGCAGAAAGGGGGGTGTTGAGTGTATAGAAGGAATAAAGAATTTCAAAAGGTATATTTTCCATACCATGCTTTTACTCTTCTACCATTATGCTGTTTAAAAGTTTGAATGTTTGGGGAGTTTTTTGAGAATCTTACCTACAATTAATCCATTAGAAAGTCCAAATTCGGTAGTTCTGGCTTCCTTTATAATCACTGAAACAGTAATACTCTGCCATTAGACCAACTGCTGTTTCAAATATGAGTTTTATAAGTCTCACCCTTACAGAGCAAGAGGAAGAAGGCTTCAGGTTGGTGGATAGTCTTTTCCATGTCTCTGTCTCCCACTTCTCACTCTTTCTTCTGCTATCAAAGAAAGAATGAATCAGTCTTCAGAAAGGATGAACCACTCACTTTCTGCTCTTATGACTGAAATGAACCTAGATAACCAGTTTATATTGTTTGGTTTTTTAGATGATACAAGCAAGAACTGAATGAAAATCTGTTTCAAGTAAGTGGGTCATTCCATCTAATCACTGCTGACAAAAACCTGTAACTTTTTATTAATCCCCATTTAGATATTAAACAGGGTGCAGGAGTGTTTTCAAATTAAAATGTTTATTTTTCTTTAAAGTTGCATTATTAATGTTAAATGTATAATTTAATATCACTTTTTACACACAAAAAATAAAGATTAAATATGAATGTTTATTTTCTTTACTTAGTAAGTACACACATCCTCAGAACACCAAAGAAAAGAATCATTTAAATGATCATACTCTGCGTTCCTTTGTTTTAAAGTCCTACATGTTACATAGTTAATCTTTACAGCAGTGTTATAAAAACTAGTGTACCTATCAGGGTAATGGTATACTATAGCTGTACATTGGCAATTTTGTAAGAGTACACTGATGATATAAAACCATGTAAGTCCTAAAACTATATACACATACATTCTTTCATAGCCCACTACATTTTTTTCTTTCTAGCTCATGCACAAGGGTTGTATGTCTCGATATTTCTGTTTCTTTTCTGGTGACTGAAATTGAAATTCAACTCAAGCATATTGAGGAAGACTAAGAATTAAAAAAATATGAATACCTTAAAAAAGGAAAGACATTAGTAGTTCAGTCTGAGCCTGTAATCAATTATATCAAAAGTTTTCTGTGAGATGCGAGAAAAGTTTACGTCGCTCTAGTTTACCTCAGGGTTTGACCAATCAAGCTGCCTATATTTATAACTAAGGTTGTTCTGGGCTACAGTCAAGCCTATTTCAAAAGTAATTATGACTCAACAGCAGAAACTGCAAGAGCCTTGGACACAAGGTAAGGGAGCTTGTGTCAAAGTGCATGAAAAAGAAGCTGTATTATTACTTAACCTCACAAAAACTACCATAAGACTTTTACTGAAAGAAGATTTTTGAGTTAGTTAAGCTTCATCAGTTGCTATAGAACTACTCAAATTTGAGCCTCTGGAAAGCAGCAGAGCAGGTCAGGGACCTCTGTAGAGCAGGTCAGGGACCTCTGGCCTCTGCAGCAGGGAGTCATTCACTGCTATCAGCTGCTGCATTCTCCTGCTGCTCCTTTGTGCTCCAGGGTTCATATGCACTTCACGAGAGCACAGTCAGCTCCTGCTCAGCTTGAGGGCAATGAACCTATTCAGTAGCTGCAAACATTCAGGCATAGCAGGAGCCTTCTTCCAGGTACCAGGAGGCACCTTCAACTTCTAACCTTCCCCTGCCTTCGTCCTTCCAGTTTCCCCTTGCCATTCTTCTAGGGACACACTTCGTACCTGAGCTCATGGAAGGAACAGTGTGGCACAGCTACAGAGACTTTTACTGTACATAGGTCTCCACAGGTATTTTGCACACCAGCCACTATGTTGCCATCCCTTAGTGACTAATGACAATCCCTGTGCAAGGCTAACATGCTGGTAAGTAGGCCAGTAGACCATATTGTTCTAATTACTTTCTGAGTTCTGTAATTTGAATGTCACTGAGGGTAAAAAAATGAAGAGGCCTCTTTTTAAGCTCACGAGTTTTCCAGGCAACTCATTTTACACACAGAAAGAACTAAAATAATACCTAAAGCTACAGATTACAGTATTTGAAAAGTAAACCAGTAATGAAATTAAACATTCTTGTAAAATTTCCAAATCAGCTGTCTCCACTATTATACTACAAACACACCCTAGGTATTAAGTATCTTAAGTAATACATTTTCAGACTAACTTTTTAACAAATGTACACTAAAAGTCCTTGGCAAGTACTTCTTGTACTTATGTATTTGAACTGAAACAAGTACAAAACTAATGGCAGTAGTGTATCCCTCCAGCTGAAATGAATTGATGTCTTCCCACTACACAAAATACTTTCCAAACAGTTCCCCACTTTCCATGGTTAAAAAAATGCTGTATTTATACCAAGTGGAATATGAATGAAGAAACAAAGCAAAAATTCCAGCATCAATGTGTTTATTATTTCAGCTCCCTGACATCTTCTTTGCTGATCTTCCAGGCTGCAGTTTATTTTTCCATTCTAAATATGCAGACAAATCCTCACGGGCACACTTGCGTTCAAGTTTCAGAAAAAATAAGGATCACACATATTGATGCTCTATATATGGAAATATTTCTTGCCACACAAAATGAATCTTTTCACTGTCTGACTGTCAACCCCTTCCTGATCAAACCAGACAACACCAGCTTCTGCTGCTTTTCCAGACTCTTGGCAGCCTCTCCTGACATCTGCACATCTTGCATTTACAAGTACACTGATTCCAGAGCTGTCAGTGGATGGAAATAATTTTGAAATCCAGAGTGAATACAAATGGATTCCCTGTAAAAGGCTTTTATTTCTGTGTCAAGTCATAGAGCTGCTAGAACAGAAGCTTCCATTTTACACTTCCCCATTTCCAAAAACATCACAGAAGACTGGAAATGTCCCAACAGCAAATGGATGTAAGATTTTTTTTTTTAATTCTTTGTGTATCAAATAAGCAAGTGAAAATTTTTTTTTTTTTCCCCCTCTGGATATTTTGCTACATACAAATAAATAAAAGGGGGGAGGATTTCTTGTACTGCTCTTTTTTTTTTTTTCAAAGAAAACTTTCAAACAAACAAAAAAGGTGTCTGGTTTGTTTATAAAACAGTGTCGTATAGGGGTTCTTTGAATAGCTATAGATTACAGTAGACAGTATTGGCAAGGTAATGTAATCCATTCCCTATTATACCTCACTTAAAAAAAAAATAAGTTATAGCATTAAAGACCAGTATTAGTTTGGTTTGGAACTCATTAGCCTAAACTAGTTGTTTATTTTGGATGCTGCAAAACTGTGATCTCACATTTATGATGTGAGATTGAGTTCTTGACAATTGAGCAGAACTTCATAACTTTTCTACCACAATCAAGGTTTTAAAATGAAAACAGATTTCCCTTAGAATAAATTTATTTGGAGTAAAATTTAATAACTTCCAAATTTTTGCACACAAAACTAAACAAAATTTCCAGACTTTTAACCACTACTTTAAGAAAGAAATTACAGCAACCAAATAAACCAAAAAAGCTAGAAAGACATAAATGATTTCTGTTTTGCCAACAGTAGGAAACACACAATATTACTTCTGACCTTCAGTACTTAAAGAGGGCATATAAGAAAGGTGGGTACAGATGTTTTAGCAGGGATTGTGGTGATAGGACAAGGGGTAGTGGTTTCAGACTAAGAGAGGGTTGATTTAGATTATATATAAGAAGAAAGATTTTACAATAAGGGCGGTGAAACACTGAAACTGTTGCCCAGAGAGGTGGTAGATGTACCATCCCTGGAAACATTCAGGGTTAGGTTGGACAGGACTCTGAGCAACCTGGTCTAATTGAAGGTGTCCTACTCAGCGACGGGGGATTGGAGTTGATGGCAAAGTTCCCTTCCACCCTAAACCATTCTATGACTCTGAGATTCCACTTTTTTTTTTTTTTTTTTTCTGAGCAGTTGGACAAAAAGCAGAGAGGAGAAAGCCATTTGTGCTGGATCCTTTTGAGTGTAGCCCTACTAACTGCTGAATGCAGGACTGGAGTCTTCTAAACTGTTCCTGGCCAAAAGCAGCCATTCAGGGAGTGAGATGCAATGGAGCCCTTCAAATGATCAGCAAGCACATGGTAGTATATTGACCCTGACCTCAGTGACAAAACTTGAGCACTTTGTTCAGCTGTGAGCAAACCTGGAATGAAATGCCAAACTGTTATATACCTCCAGTATGCAAATCCTTTAGAACATTATCATAGAGATAGATATGTTAGCAGAGCTTTTCTAGATTATGCATTTTGCTGCAGGAAGAACAAGCGCATTCATAAATGAGAAGTCATTACAGCACTGTGAGGAAAACAGTGTCAACAAAACTCAACTGGCTTTTGCTTAAAGCCTTGGGAGTGGCAAGTGTCAGCCAGACTGTCACCCCAGTTTGAACTATTGAATGTTGTCTGCATGAAAAAAGGCTGCTTGACCTACTTTTATCTTCTGGATGAAAAATAGAGGTTTCTGTCTGCTGACAGCTGTTGCACTTCCAAAATAGCAGTAATCAAGTGATTTTTTTCTTCCTACTAAAAATAGCTGTGCCTAATCTGTCCTGGATGATGAAGACTGAATTAGAATTTATCCTTTGGAAATTATGAGTTATCCATTGACCGTTGATTAGGAAAAGGCACAAGTTACTTAGCCACCATGTGGCATAAGGTGAGCATGAGAAATACAAACAACAAATATGTTCCTGAAGACCCCCATGTCTACAATTATAAGAACGTATTTGTAAAACTAATAGAAATTGCATGGTGAGCACTTCATGGCATTTTCTTGTTTTAGTTAGAATGCAGTAATGACAGGCAATGACTGCTGGGAGTATCCTGTGTATATAGCAGGTAGCATCAAAAAGGAGTCCAGTTGTAAAATACTTCCTTTATGACTTGGCCATTGTAGCTATTATTAATTGTCTTAATTACCCTTTACATATCCTATATGTATTTCTTTTATTCACGATTCTTTTTTTTCTTTCAAGCGAAACATCATGGTACACTAATAATGGCATAACACAACAGACAGTTTATATTTTTAAGAGCAGAATATCCTTTAAATGTTTTTTCCTGCATGATCCATTCAAGCATCAATAAGAAGTATAAAACTTTTAAGATTCTTATTTGAGGATCTCTAACATGTCATGATGCTGGTTGATGGAGATGATACGACTCAAAGCTCAGGATCTCTCTGAGAAGCTCAGTGGGATGGGATAAGCTGACATACTGATTGACTGCAGAAGAACTTCTATGAGCATTGAAAGTAAACCTTGCAATGTCAGATTTAATTTCAGCTTCTAGTCCAAAACAGAAAAAGTTCATCTGGAAATGATCTTTTCATTTGCATTGTTTAATATGCCGTGCTGTTTAATAACTACAGAGATAGTTTTCCTTGGATAATCCAAAAACGAGCCAGTAGAATTTTCCTGAAAAAGACAGTTTATTCCTCTAGAAACCTTACTGTCTTCAGAACACGATGAGTTGTAGTGTGGAACAAAATCAAAACACAGAAGAGAAGCTGGGAAAAAAAAGAAATTATAACAAATCAAGTAACAATCAAAATAATAACAGTATTATTTTATTCATGACATAATAACTTATCATATGTACAGCTTTGGACAAAAACCAATTTCCACTAAGTTAAAAAAAAGAAAAAGAAAAAAAAAATCAGAACTAGCAACAGAAATTAAACTGCAGAATACCATAGATATGGCAATGACTTTTGACCTACTTTTTCTGACTACGTCCTTGTAGCTGAAGATAAAAAGAGTTTTTTCAAGCATGTTAATATCAAAAGACAGTGAAAAATAACATTGGCCTGTTACAGGTTGAGGTTGGTCACCTCACAAACAGGAACAGGGACTAGGCAGACGTGTTTAATTAATTCTTTGCCTTTGTCCCCTTGATGGACCAAGGGGGTTTCAGTGCCATGAGATGGAAGATCAGGGCTATGGGAATGATCAGCTCATGGTCAACTCTGAAATTGTCCAGGACCTGCTGCTCCAGCTGAATCCCAACAAAACTATGGGGCCTGATGGGATTCCCCCAAGAATCCTCAAGGAGCTGGCTGATGTCATTGCAAAGCCTCTCTCAAAGATTTTTGAATGATCTTGGGAATCTGTAGAGGTCTCAGCTGACTGGAAGCTGGTGAAGGTTTTCCCAGTTTTCAAAAAGGGCAAAAAGGAGAAACACCAAAACTAGAGTCCTGTCAATCTTACTTTAGTTCCCAGTTAAATAATGGAAAAGATTATTCTGGGAAATATTGAAAAACACCTGAAGGCCAGAGCAGTAATTAATCAATATGTCATCATGAGGGAAAGTTGTGCTTATCAAACCTGATTTCCTTTTATGGCAAGGCAACACACCAGTTGATTAAGGGAAGACAGCTGCTGTAATCTTTTTGGACTTCAGCAAAGCTTTTGATACGATTGCACACGGTGTTGTTCTGGAACAAAATATCCAGCATACAGCTGGATAACTGCTATGTGGTGGGTGAACAACTGGCTCACANAGAATCCTCAAGGAGCTGGCTGATGTCATTGCAAAGCCTCTCTCAAAGATTTTTGAATGATCTTGGGAATCTGTAGAGGTCTCAGCTGACTGGAAGCTGGTGAAGGTTTTCCCAGTTTTCAAAAAGGGCAAAAAGGAGAAACACCAAAACTAGAGTCCTGTCAATCTTACTTTAGTTCCCAGTTAAATAATGGAAAAGATTATTCTGGGAAATATTGAAAAACACCTGAAGGCCAGAGCAGTAATTAATCAATATGTCATCATGAGGGAAAGTTGTGCTTATCAAACCTGATTTCCTTTTATGGCAAGGCAACACACCAGTTCATTAAGGGAAGACAGCTGCTGTAATCTTTTTGGACTTCAGCAAAGCTTTTGATACGATTGCACACGGTGTTGTTCTGGAACAAAATATCCAGCATACAGCTGGATAACTGCTATGTGGTGGGTGAACAACTGGCTCACAGGTCAGGCACAGGACATTAGGCTGGTGTCCAGTCACCAATGGGCTCCCACAAGGCTTCATCCTTGGCCCGGTTGTCTTCAGCATCTTCATTAATGACTTGGACACAGGACTCAAAGGAATATTAAATTTGGTAACAACACTAAATTGGGAGGAGCTGTCAGCTTTCTCAAGGGCAGGGAGGCCCTCCAGAGACAACTCAACAAATTGGAGGTCTGGGCAATCACCAACCATATGGAGTTTAACAAGGACAAGTGCCACATTCTGTACCTGGGAGGGGCAACCCTGGTTGTGTGTATAGACTGGGTGAGGACATGCTGGATAGCTGGAGAGTAGACCTGAGGGTCTTGGCTGATGGCAAGTTGAACATGAGGCAGCAAAACCCTGGCAGCCAGGAGGGCTGAGCGTGTCCTGGGTACATCAGGCACCTTGCACAGGCAAGGGTTCCAGGCAAGTGGTCACAGCACCAAACCTGACAGAGTTAAATAGAAGAATTTGGTCAACATTTTTTGTCACATGGTGGGATTCTTGGGACAGGAGTTGGCCTTGATAGTCCTGATGGCTCCCGTCCAACTCCGCACATTCTACGATTCTGTGATTCTATGATTCTATGATTCATAGTCTTACTCTAGAAATTCAAGATTGTATGTAGATCTTAGTCACAACCTCTTTGTATGGTGTCTCCTAAATTTAAAAGTGCAGCATGGAAAATCAGAGGAGCGTATCTGAGTTATCTGCAGCAATTACAATAGATACTGCAAATATTATAAACTTATTCCTACAGGTGTTTGAATGAGAGTGTTTTCTGATTCCCAACAAAGACTCTCTTCCATGTACAACTTAGAGGACTGTTCTTTATAAAAATAAAACTTTAATTGTAGACTGTCCCAATTAAGAAGAAAAAAAAGAGATGTTCAGACAGAAATGTAGAGCTCAGATTCCTCAGTCTTGTTCTG
>VYXF01000769.1:216963-237428 GCA_013397295.1 Polioptila caerulea | reverse complement strand
TTTAATTTCAGCTTCTAGTCCAAAACAGAAAAAGTTCATCTGGAAATGATCTTTTCATTTGCATTGTTTAATATGCCGTGCTGTTTAATAACTACAGAGATAGTTTTCCTTGGATAATCCAAAAACGAGCCAGTAGAATTTTCCTGAAAAAGACAGTTTATTCCTCTAGAAACCTTACTGTCTTCAGAACACGATGAGTTGTAGTGTGGAACAAAATCAAAACACAGAAGAGAAGCTGGGAAAAAAAAGAAATTATAACAAATCAAGTAACAATCAAAATAATAACAGTATTATTTTATTCATGACATAATAACTTATCATATGTACAGCTTTGGACAAAAACCAATTTCCACTAAGTTAAAAAAAAGAAAAAGAAAAAAAAAATCAGAACTAGCAACAGAAATTAAACTGCAGAATACCATAGATATGGCAATGACTTTTGACCTACTTTTTCTGACTACGTCCTTGTAGCTGAAGATAAAAAGAGTTTTTTCAAGCATGTTAATATCAAAAGACAGTGAAAAATAACATTGGCCTGTTACAGGTTGAGGTTGGTCACCTCACAAACAGGAACAGGGACTAGGCAGACGTGTTTAATTAATTCTTTGCCTTTGTCCCCTTGATGGACCAAGGGGGTTTCAGTGCCATGAGATGGAAGATCAGGGCTATGGGAATGATCAGCTCATGGTCAACTCTGAAATTGTCCAGGACCTGCTGCTCCAGCTGAATCCCAACAAAACTATGGGGCCTGATGGGATTCCCCCAAGAATCCTCAAGGAGCTGGCTGATGTCATTGCAAAGCCTCTCTCAAAGATTTTTGAATGATCTTGGGAATCTGTAGAGGTCTCAGCTGACTGGAAGCTGGTGAAGGTTTTCCCAGTTTTCAAAAAGGGCAAAAAGGAGAAACACCAAAACTAGAGTCCTGTCAATCTTACTTTAGTTCCCAGTTAAATAATGGAAAAGATTATTCTGGGAAATATTGAAAAACACCTGAAGGCCAGAGCAGTAATTAATCAATATGTCATCATGAGGGAAAGTTGTGCTTATCAAACCTGATTTCCTTTTATGGCAAGGCAACACACCAGTTGATTAAGGGAAGACAGCTGCTGTAATCTTTTTGGACTTCAGCAAAGCTTTTGATACGATTGCACACGGTGTTGTTCTGGAACAAAATATCCAGCATACAGCTGGATAACTGCTATGTGGTGGGTGAACAACTGGCTCACAGGTCAGGCACAGGACATTAGGCTGGTGTCCAGTCACCAATGGGCTCCCACAAGGCTTCATCCTTGGCCCGGTTGTCTTCAGCATCTTCATTAATGACTTGGACACAGGACTCAAAGGAATATTAAATTTGGTAACAACACTAAATTGGGAGGAGCTGTCAGCTTTCTCAAGGGCAGGGAGGCCCTCCAGAGACAACTCAACAAATTGGAGGTCTGGGCAATCCCCAACCACATGGAGTTTAACAAGGACAAGTGCCACATTCTGTACCTGGGAGGGGCAACCCTGGTTGTGTGTATAGACTGGGTGAGGACATGCTGGATAGCTGGAGAGTAGACCTGAGGGTCTTGGCTGATGGCAAGTTGAACATGAGGCAGCAAAACCCTGGCAGCCAGGAGGGCTGAGCGTGTCCTGGGTACATCAGGCACCTTGCACAGGCAAGGGTTCCAGGCAAGTGGTCACAGCACCAAACCTGACAGAGTTAAATAGAAGAATTTGGTCAACATTTTTTGTCACATGGTGGGATTCTTGGGACAGGAGTTGGCCTTGATAGTCCTGATGGCTCCCGTCCAACTCCGCACATTCTACGATTCTGTGATTCTATGATTCTATGATTCATAGTCTTACTCTAGAAATTCAAGATTGTATGTAGATCTTAGTCACAACCTCTTTGTATGGTGTCTCCTAAATTTAAAAGTGCAGCATGGAAAATCAGAGGAGCGTATCTGAGTTATCTGCAGCAATTACAATAGATACTGCAAATATTATAAACTTATTCCTACAGGTGTTTGAATGAGAGTGTTTTCTGATTCCCAACAAAGACTCTCTTCCATGTACAACTTAGAGGACTGTTCTTTATAAAAATAAAACTTTAATTGTAGACTGTCCCAATTAAGAAGAAAAAAAAGAGATGTTCAGACAGAAATGTAGAGCTCAGATTCCTCAGTCTTGTTCTGCTGAATCAAAAAATAGGTCACCAGTTTTTACCCTGCATGTAAATGTAGACTTTCTTTCCTCCTAGCTTTTGCTCCTCAAAAAAAAAAAAAAAAAATAAAAAAGGCATTATAAAACTATAATATAGTTCCTCCTTGCCAAGGGATTTGGCACATTATATCACAATTAAAAAACGCAATAAACCCATGAGGCAATAAAAATGCTGTAGAATCTTCTATAAACTAAGCTAACAAGCAATAAAACAAATCAAGTTTAAGTGTAAGAAAGGGTTTTTGCTGCCAGTAGAGGAAGAATTTTATTGAAAAGTATATATAGTCATCTGTGCATTCATACTGTTGAAATAGTGAATGTTCTTTAAAGGGCAGTACTGCTGTTTAATTCGGTACTTGGGATCAGCACATGTACTGGAAGGATTTTTGAACTGCAGGTAACCAATACAGCTGCCCTTAGGCAGCAAAAATCTCCCCAGATAAGTGTAACAATTTGGTTAGAAGCTGAACTGATTCTTTTCCTTAACACACCAGGAAACTGCTATAATAGAGAAAAGAGATAAGGCTACATAAACAAATACTTTAGAAGTCCTGTTTTAAAAAGAAAGCAAGCACACAAAACCAGCACACTTCAATGTCCCTTTAAGCCTGAAAAAATCCTCACACTTAGAATATTTGTACCAAAGCTAATACTTCTGCCTCTTCACCTTTCTCTTTGCTATAGGAAACAGGGCTCCCTTTTGTGGTGACAGCATTACATGCTAGGGGTAAACTGAAGCCAATGTCTGGATTTAGAAATACTTGTCACCAGCTTGAGGGTGGCACAGGGCCTGGCTGAGCTGGCAGAGCCTCTGAACTTGAATACGCTCCCTGACACGCTTCCAGTTCTCCAACCTCAAGCTGACTGCTGGCACCAGCAACCTAAGAATAGGCTACTGTGCACAAGGAGATGGAGAGGGACGTAACATTTATTTTTTGTTATTGGTTCACACTACCATTTCTGTCTAAAGATTTATATAACTGTTTTGGGATAGAGTAGAAATAGTATGTAATTTCCTTTTCAGCTCTTTTTCTTGAACTTACTTCTATATTAAAGGCTAATGGTTACTCAAAGGTACACAAGCAATATCTAAGATTCAAAGAGCTTCATTATTAATACTTTATCAATTTTTTAAAGGAAATATTTAAAAAATACTGTCATACAGACTGAGACCTGAAAACACATAACATTACATGAAAAGAAGGGAAACAAACACTTAAATTGGAAAATATCTATGTTTGTTTCAGATTATTCAATTTTATCATCCTAATGTCATAGCTATACAATTTATGCTCCTTTCATGCTTTTTCAGCAGAAAGGACTTTGAAGCGGCTTTTGTTTACCCCAGCTTAATTGGGTAGATGCCCAGTTCTTTAATGAGGGCACTGAGTACTGTTTCTACTGTCAGTTGTTTATGTCTAGAACACTCCTGTGCAGCTCACTTTGCCTTCAGAGACACAAACCTTCATTGTAAGTCAGCAACTGTCTACACTGGAGAATGAAATGCTCTTACTTTTAGGAGCTGAAAAATTCTGCAAATAAACTACTAACCACCATCTAATAACAAAGGGAATCAATTTTTCTTTTTCTTTCCCACTTCTGTTGACAATGAAAATATGCTGAGAATACATGCTTTACCAGAAATGCCATAAAAGCTCCTGATGGGGCAACGGTTTGAGCAAGGGCCTGCTCTCCTCACCGTCAGTGAGCCCATAATTAAGCTTTGAGTAAACAACCCCCAAATCAGCAGAGATAACTCTGAGACACTTTGAATTTTATTCCAGATTATGAAGGAGAAGCTCTTCTATGTATCCATCACCATTCTGTCAGGCAAAAGCAGCGTTACTCCTAACAGCATGACACTGTACTCTTATTTCTGTGACTCTGCACGTGTGTTTGGCAATATACCTATGTATATATTACCTTTCCATCAATCATCTTCTAAGAAAATTCATGATCATGTACAGCTATCAGTTGGAGATGAGATCATCTAACTACACTAGATTATGCCAATACATAAAGAATTACATGGTCATGATGGTAATCTTGTATTTTCAATCACAGTGCTACTTGTTACATCCTGTGTTGTCTGTGGGAGTTAGCCTACTTTCTCAAGTAGTCTTACAGTCATGATGAGGAAAAGAGCTGAGTGTTGAATCTGAGTGGTCTTGATGAAAAGCACTAATTATTTTTTCCGCTTTTTAAAATTTTGTGTCTTCAGCACTTTGGTATGTAATCCCAAAATAAAATATTGGGAGGAGTATTGAAAGATAGCCTTGCTTCTGTGTCTTCAGGAACTCAAGGATTTTTTTCTGATATGATTAAGGAATAGGTAGACTAGCAAATTACCCTCAGGTACAGGAGTGTGGATATTAACTCATGCCAGCTCCTGTTATTTCTGTGTATGCACACCTGTCCATACATAAACATAAAATGATCCCAGGTAATAAAACAGGTAATAACAGAACTAAGAATCCTCGTATTTATCATACAGGCTGAGTGAAAGAAGCTGGCACCTAAATTTGTCTCATTCATCTACTTATGCCCCTTTGATGTTTTTTTGAGTTCTGTGAATGCCTTCAATCCAAGGTTGTGAAAAGCAGAATACAGATGCCTAAAGGCTGTCTGAGTTTGAAATTTGACAGATAAATCATGGCCCTGGATCTGTTTTGAGCAGAGATTAATTGCTTCTGATTTTATTTTTTTATTTTACTTTTGAGAAATTACACTAACTACACTCTCAGCTGTTGAAGAACTTTTTCCTAGTTTGACCACAGCTAGCAACANAAACAGTTTAATAACTGAAAAAAAGTAAAATACTACTACTACTACTACTACCAAAAAAGGAAGATAACAAAAAAGAGAGACATAAATCTTGAGTCCAAAACCCATTAATGCACAATACAATTGCCCACCACTTGCTGAGAAACTACCATGCTCCCATTTATATACTGGGCATGATGTACTGTGGTGTGGAATATCCCTTTGGTCACCCGTCCTGGTCACGCTCCCTCCAGCTTCTTGAGCCCCTCCTGGCTGGCAGAGCCTGGGACACTGAAAAATCCTTTACTTAGGGCAGACACTAGGCAGCAACAAGTAAAACACCAGCATGTTATTAACAGTGACCTCAAACTAAATCCAAAACACAGAACTATATCAGCTACTAGGAAGGAAATCAACTCTATCCCAGGTGAAATCAAGACAATCACAACAACATCCTATCACCAGCACCATTTGGCAGTTCAATAGGTGTATTCACTGCTGTTTGGTTGGCTTCACTAAGTATACAAAGCTTATTAATAGTGGTTATGATACAAGTCTGAAGTCTTTTGCCAAAAGAACACTAAAAAATTTAGTCAAATATAAAATGTTTCAGCCAGAAATTTAGGAAGTCTTCATAACTTCTTGAATGGAACAATAAGAGAGCATGTTTCTGGACTGTAAATTGTTTTTATTACTTGGGTTTTTTCTGCTCGAAGTTGTGTGTTTTAATTTGACCTCACCATTTGGAAGAAGGTTGCCAAAATTGTAAGTGAATCTGGCCTGAAAAACTCTAAGATAGAACTTTGAAAAATACCATTTTCATTGAACAGCAAAGATAGCAAAACAGCTTTTCATATTCATGAACTTTCATTACAAACCACTTGGCAGATTTAAAGTATTATACCTAAGCAATTGTAGAGAAAATGCATCAGATTTTCTACCTTCCCTTTTCTTGATTCCATTTTAATGATTCCAAGGACTTTTCACTTATTTTAAATAGAAATGTCATGTCAAATGGGTTATGAGAAGATAATATCATAGCATTAATACATGGGTTAGAACAATTTTAATTTAACATGACACACTTTTTTGTTTTCAGTACTGAGTGTCAAAACTGGCTGAAAAATATAGTACTCTCAAAGCATCTTCTCTGCCAAAGCCCCTGGAAAAAAGGCCAAAACTGATTTGACTTTGGACAATGTTTCATTTATGCTGCAGTCTTTCTGCAAAAAGAGACAGCTTCTGGTTTACAGAGAATCGCCCACTAGAGAATCTGGTTTACACAGAATCACCCATCATCTCGAGCTGTGAGTTATATTGAATGTGGGAGACTATCATGGGAATAAAAAATGTATATTTAAAGTGTCCTATGTTCAACACTAGTTTAAGTGGATCTTTATCATCATCTAGTACAGGTATTCTTACATTTTTGAGAGTGACAGACAGAACAAGCAATAGGAGATGTACAAAAAGAAATGGAAAAAATGTTCAGAAAAATAAAAGCTATAGCAATTACCATGAAGAGAATAGAGAAGGGAAAGTAACAGGAGAAGTGCATTAGTGAGTCAGATACTGCAGGACAAATCTTAAGCATGAATAGATGCATTCATTGTACTCTTGAAGGAAGCACAGCTAAAGATAAGGAGTATTTAATAGTAAGAATACTGGGAAGATGAAGAGATTGCAGGACATTGGGGAAAGAAAGGACAAGTCAGGGAAGCTTGGTCAGCTCAAGAAAGGGAGATCAGAAGAATTTGCATTATGAAATTGCTCATATCAAAGCACCCAAGATTGTGGTCTTAGGAGACCAATAAAGACTTATGCTGGAATGAAGACATTCAAAACTACGACTTTAAATCATATTCTTTCTTTATTCTGATATTTTGAGTAGCATTTCATGCTGAAAAGTAAATTATAACTTTGCTTTTGAATAGAGGCCACTGTGATTTGCTGATCCATACTCTTAGGGTAATGAATGAAAGTCTAACATAGGACCAATAAAATGTGTTGCTTTTGCAACTTGTTTTCTAACCCAATGGGATTAATAAAATACAATATCTTTTTCTCTTCCAAAGTTTTATAACTAAAGGAAGTTGAATAAATTTTCTTTTTCCCAATACCCTGATTTCTATCAGGAACTATCAAAATTAAGAAATGACAGCCCACAACACAGTGATTAAACAACATTTCATGTTTCTCTCTGCAGAGGTGGATGATAGTAATATGTGGAAGACTCTAGTACAAGATTTCAGATCTAGAAATAGAACTTTATTGTACATAGTGCATCTTGGTCATATTACCTAAATACTTGAACACATTCAGCAACATTTTTAATGCCTTTATGTTCTTGAAGCTGTTGCATGGAAGTGTTTGGTGTCTGATACCACCATGGTCTTTATTATTAATTCTCTTAAATTCTTCTTAGTTATTTGAGTTTTGGGGTTTTTTTTGGAGTGTTTGTTTCTTTGTTTGCATTTCGGTTATTGTTATTGGTTGGTTTGTTTTTGAGTTTTATTTGGTTTTGTTTACTTGTTTTATTTGTTTATTTGTTTGTTTATTTCACTAAGGCCAATAGGAGCTCTGTTGAAGAGTATTATTCAGCAGGCATTTCTTTGTGACACTGAAACTCTCTTAAGCCTCAAGTTGGTGAGAGACAAAATTTCCTGGATTTTTTGTACAGGATTATTTAATTGTGATAAAATCATCTTTGGCATTTATACAGCCTGTACAGTAATATCTTCAATCTTTAACTGATCATGAAAAATAAGTCTTTATCCAAGTTTGTTCTCATTTTTTCCATGGGCTTTGATGATTCCAAATCTCCATTAGTGGCAAGGCGCACTTCTAGATTTCTAAAAAATTGTCTGCAAATAGCAATATCAAATTCAGGTGGTTTTTTTTAGCTATAGTTCAAAGATTTTTTTTTCCCCCTAGAGCATCTTATCTATCTTCTGGTTTATTTAGTAGACCAGTATAGAAATAGAAATTTAATTATTTTTTCCACATAAGGGTGCTTGTCTCTCTTGTTTCTAGTTTACTCTCAATCTGCCCAGGCTATTTTAGTGAATGTGCTCCCAAGGGAGTTTCAGAATCACACTATTTCAATATACAACATAGTACTAAAAGTCCTTAGAAATATCTCATGATCTTTTGAAATGATCTCATAGCTGTAGCTAGCTGACTGAAATGCAGGTCAACCAGTCTTAGCTTCCTAACCAGATATGCAAAATATAGAACCAGCTATCTGTTTGCCTTTAGGTCATGAAAGGTCTTGTGACAGCAGTCCTGCTCTAAAGACAGGTTATATATTCCAGTTTCTCTGAAAATATGTGTATTTCTCTGTCACTATCTGTAATGTTATGCGTATGCTGTATTTTATTGCCACACAAAACTACAGAAGCTGCAAGGGTCATGTACCACACCTACTGTCGCATCCTCAGTGTCTTCATTTTACCAAGACACATTTGTCTCCTCAACAATGTTTTAGCTTTTCATAGAATTCCCTCGACTCCTGTCTGACATGCTTCCACACTTTGTGTTAATTACAGTGAAAGGTTTACTGGGCCTTTTGGGGCACTCCTGTGTAGAGCACAGACAACATGTTTGAAAAGCTTGAAAAGCCCATATAAGTGGTTTGGCTAATTATTCCAACTCCCTTTTTATCATTATACAGCCTTGCATGCTGAACTATATGCTGCATTTAAACATATTTACCAGATTTGTCATTTACTAGGAAAATTCAGGAAAAAAAAATGAGGTCTCAGATTATATTATAAAACTTTTAGATTTGAAAAATTGATTAACCTCCCACAAGAAAGAAAAGCAATTGGGAAAACACCTTGACAAAAAAGAAAACTGCATGGAGATAGAAGGAAATTATGATGCCACTTGAGATAGAATGAAATGATGACGCCTCTTTCTTATCCCACTCGTTTGGAAAGAACAGAAGCACAAATCAGACTTGGAGTGAACTCTTGACATTTTGGTGAACACTCACACCTTTGCTTCAGTACAAGGAGGCAGTATTTTCTGTTGTTTGTCTCTGGAAGCTAAACTACATCTGTTTGCTTTTCAGTATTGGTAATGTTCTTGAAGCAAATGTCCCACTGTCATGGTTTCACCCCAGCCAGCAGCCAAGCCCCATGCAGCTGCTTAGTCAGTCCCCCACCAGCAGAAGAGAATCAGAAGGGTAAAAGCCAGAAAACTCATGACTTAAGAGTTTCATAGGGAGAGCAAAAGCCTCATGCACAAAAANAGTTTCATAGGGAAAGCAAAAGCCTCACGCACAAAAAAAGCAAAACAAGGAAAGAATTCACTGCTTCCCATGGGCAGGCAGGTGTTCAGCCATCCCCAGGAGGGCAGGGCCCCATCACACCTCAACACTTGGGAGGACAAAGCCAGCACTCCAGACCCTCCCCACTTTACATACTGAGCATGATGGCATATGGTCTGGAACATCCCTTTGGTCAGTTGGGGTCACCTGTCCTGTGTCTCCTCCCAGTCTCTCAGACACCCCCAGTCTCCCCTTCCTCTGTGGCAGTACCAAACGCAGAAAACGGCTTGGCTGTTTGCAATCCCTGCTCAGCAATAACAAAAACACCTCTATTTTATCAGCCCTGTGTTAAGCACAAATCCAAAACACAGCCCTATTCTAATAACTGTGAAGAAAATTAACTGTATTTCAGTCAAAATCAGACACCCAGTCCCATCTGCTTCTGTTCTTTGACTCCATGGTGCACTCTTGAAACAGTCTTGAAAGAGACAGGCAGACTGGATTTCTTACAGATAACATAAAACTAAAAGATGGAGTTCAGGAGCACAAATTACATTCTATAACTGGTCTTTTAGACCATGGAACCCAATCAAGACTAATCTGAAGTAAATTGCCCATAAAACACGGACAATATAGACATCAGGCAAAAACTCTCATAATGTAAATTCACTCTGATAGCTTCACACTACTTGAACTAGACAAAACCTCAGTCTTGAGTATCTGTGTGGGAATAAAAGGATGCTTCATCCTTGCTCAGAACTAAATGATGAGGCAAACATATTCTTGCTCCTCACTTAGGTTTTTTTCTGCATACATTGAATAAACAAATATATGTCTTAATCAAGAAGATACAGAGAGTTAAAAATGGAAAATTAGAAGGCTTAGAAGAAACAAAAGAAATAGAAACATTCTTTTGTAATACATATCTATGATAAATACTGACTTCCTGAAAAATCTCAGATTTCTTGAAGTTGAAAAGAGCAACTCAAAGCTCATACACTAAATCAGCCTGCTGTATGAGTAGGACCATGATCATCATTCACACAAAACTTCTTTATAACCTTTGGTAAGTATATCTGATTCTTTTTTCTTCATATGGTTGTTTTTCACTTGTTCAAACTTATTTTAAAACTCTAATTTAAGGTTTTAATCTTGAATATTTTGCAGTTTTGCCTCCTAATATGCTGGATTTGACTTTTACCCACTGTATAATCACATAAACAGGGATTCAGATGCTCAAATGTCCTACTATACCTTAAAAAGAACATTGAAACAGGTATTCTTCACAGGTTTTGAAAACAGCAGCCAGTCCAGATCATGTCCTGATTTTTACAACAGTATCTTCAGTCTCTGAGGAATAATCAGTCCCTTCAGAATGGATAATATTCAATATGAGAAAGATTGAAGCCAAAAAAAGAAAAATCAGTAAGGTGAAAAAAAGGATTAAAAAAATAAGCAAGAACCTTGCAGCAGAATCACATTTTTGTCATGAGATTAAAATATGTCTTTCAGTAAGGCTTTCAAAAATTCAGTCTATTGTATCATAAGTCACACAAATTAGTCCCTGACAAAGGATAAAATTTATCATGACGCTAAATACAACATACAGGATATTATGAGACACTGCAAATACTAAAGGCATGTGGAAGCCTGACTAAAATAATCTAAGATTAAGCATAAATTCAGAAAATTATTGTATTACTATAGTATTTATTTTTCTATGAAGATTAGAAGCTCTGCATCAGTCACAGATAATTCACAATGCATCTTTTTTTTCTGGAAGAGACAGAAAGCTAGTCTATTAAGCCACCAAGAATGTAGCCCCACTGATTAACTGGAATAATTAAAATTTAAAAGAAAAATATTTATTGAAACAAGTATGTTCAAGATCTGACTGTTTCTTGAAATATAAACTAAAAAAACTCTAAACATATAACCATGTTCAAAATGGCACTAAATGTCAAAGGTCTATAGATACACAAGGAGTCTCAGAGAAGGAAGTTGTGGAGGCCAAAATTGTTTTCAGATCCATACTTCACCATCATCCACAGGACATATTCAGTACATAATTTTAGGACATTTATTTTGTAGGACCAAACTGATATAAGCCATAAGAACACATTTCAGGCCTTCATTTTCCAGTCCAAATTCACCTTCTCTCTCTAAAGATTTTAAACTTTTAAAAAGTTTGTGGAAGCTGGGATAAAGGAAGTTGGATATGTGCAGCTTAGAGAAATCCGCACTCATTTTATCAGGTCTGTGTTCGTATATTGCAAATATGCCTGACAGAATTAGACTCTGAGCACCCAAGCAGTTCAAAATAATACTCATGAGCAATGTGAACTGCCTCTTTCTTATAAATGAAATGCTAAGCTTCAAGAACATGCTGTCAACAGATTCTACATGACAGAAGAGGTTGGTTAGATATTTCCAGCTACAAAGGCCCATATGAATTGTTCTCTATCTGTCAAGAACATTTTCCATATTCATAAAACTTGAAGTGAAAACAGAAAATATTATGTGTAGAGCAAGCATTTTTGTTTATAAAATAATTCAACATTTTGTATTCCCTATTTTTGAAGTTAATCTTCACTTATCAACCAACAAACCTGCTAAAAAGTCTTGGAGTACGAAACACATTAAGGTAATTTTTTTTCTATATTAAGCCACCACTGAAGTTAAATCCTGATCTTACACTTCTGGTAAGGATGAAACAGCTGAAGCTGGGAGGTGTAAGGTACCCTTTCTGGACAATATTGTTGTGGTTATGTGGTTAAGACCTACTCACCTTAACACATTCATGAAACAGATCCATACTGTGCCAAGTAGGCCATGCCTTACTAAATGATACCTATAAAGAAACAGAATGAACAGAAATTAACTTCCAACACTAGGATGACAGAAGTGCTGTTATCACACATTCTGTTTAATTAGATATCATACACTCACCAAAGTATTGTCACTCTCTGAGGTCTGATGCATTAATCAATTCTTAAGGCTAGATTAATTCAAATGTTCATGATATAACATAGTCACTCAGGCCTGTGATGATACTCCCCCATGAATGGGAGGACTCTGTTGGTTTTGCAGGAAGCTGCTGCAATTATTTTCATAATTTATTGTTTTCACCATTTTATAGGTGTGTGAACATCTATCCACTGGCTCCTGCTCTTTTATCACTTTGAGCATAAAACTACTCAAATTCAGTCTCGGTGATTTTCATAGCTATCTTAACTATTTCCTTCCATATAACTTGTAAAGGCTGACTTGTTTTTTACCGACTTGAGGTTGCAAACACTCTTAAACATCTTACAGATATTCAAATAATTTTTTTTGCTTTGTTATGCAGATCCCCATAGAGATGCAGTATATAAATACATGCATACAATTATCTCCTTCCCTTTTCTCGAATTCCTTCTTAAAATCATGACATATTTAATAACTTTGACCTCCTGCTAATGATGTAAACAATATTCTTAAATTATATCCCTTGTCTTTGATAGTCTGCCCTCCTAAAATTTGGTGTTCTAAGCATACACTCATTTAGGCCGGAAATGTCATATTCTCCTGTGTTGGTCCATTTCGGGCTGTCTTGAAATCACATGAGCATTAGTAAATGCTGAAGATGTAACAAATGAAATGTTTGCTACTAAAGAGCTGGGCTATTAGAGGGGATGGTGAAAGGAGATGTAAGACAAGGAAAATTTCTTGGAATTACTTCTCTTTCTAAAAAAGCTATAAAATAAATACCTTGTCATTTTAGAGGTCAACTCTATGAGAAGCACTGACATTAAAAAGTCCCCTTAAAAAGATACTAAAAAATAAAAAGTCTTTTATCAGAGCTAATATTCAAACTCAGTTGAAATACCCACTCATGGGAATGTAATGTCAATGTCATTTGAATCAGGTCTTACCTTCTAAATTAGTAAAAAGATAATAAGGTCTAAAATACTTAGAAAGTAATGAAGCATTTAAAGTAATCAAGCAATCATTCTGTAATGACGGGGATTTGCTCACAAAACAAGATCCTGACAATGTACAAGTACTTGAAAGGAAGAGCAAGATCAGAGATCTTAATTCAGAAAACATTGTAAATGACAACAATTATTTAAATTATATTTTTAATTGTATTTTAGGTCCATATACATACATGCATGTTAATTTAGATTATAGAATATTTTGAGGCTTGCAGGTATAAGTATACATTGTATAATTAGAAGAGTTTAAAACAATCTAACCTATCTTTTCAACCAGCTGAGGACGGATACCAAACTCTTTCCATGTGGTCCATTTTTCTCCTCTCTTTCTTTCCACCTGGTTCTACATCCTCTTAGAATACAACCTTGCTTGTATGCATTACACCTAGCTGCAAAATACTGCAAAATACTGCAAAACACTGCAAAATACTGGTGTATTTTATTTTATTGCAATTGCATACTAAGGTTGGTCAGATGTTGAATAGTTCCATCTCTATGCTAAAGTGAGAAGGTAGAGTTTCTATTCTTAATTTTTGTGTATTTTTTTTTATTTTTTATTTTTCCTGGGATTAAAAGTAAAAACAAACAAATATAGAAATAATATGAAAAATTATTTTTATAGAATGATTTATTAGTACAAGACCAACAAACTTTGTTCTTGCAAGAGATTACCAAAGTAAGCAATGACAGTTGTTGAGAGATCCCTTTTAATATCCGTTTTCTAGTTTGTTTCTTTGATAAGGTAAAGACATAGCCACAGATTCATTGGATTTGACAAAGAGTGGAGTTTTTGATTCAGCAACTGATCAAACTCAGAAGCAAGCTAGAAAGTGAATGACTGAATCCTCTAAGATCCTTACCATTCCAGCTGTAAACTCCTTACAGTTAAGTATAACACATTTAATTTTAAATATGTATTTAATGCTTTCACTTTTCCTTCTGTGTTTGGGTGCTTGTCACTTACTGATGTGCTTCAGCACCCTGTAAATGCTTTTCTGAAGCCAAGCCCAAATGAACCTTATGCTCTGGAAAACTCCTTCAGGAGCAGAGTTCAGACCCACAAGCACACCTGAAATGCCAGCTAAAAACCAGTTCCTTATTGCAGAAAACTTTTTTTTTTAGTTATTTTTTTTGAGACAGAATTAAGTCAGTTTCGTGAGGGATTTCTTGAAGATTCATTTCAAGGATAGCCGGACTAAACAGTTTTCTACTTATTGACATTCTAATACAAAATAAGTGGAAAAATTAAAATTACTAGGTGACAGCAGCATATTTGCTAGAGTTCTGCAAACCTGGGAACACTCTGCATAAAATTTCTATTTCCACTTTTACTTGTAACTGGTGCTTGCAGAAAGACAAAAGGTGAAAACGCAGAAAGTCCAACTGCATGAACATTTTTAAATGAAGTTTTGTTTCAGGCAAATAAAATGAAAAATTATTTGCATTTCTAGGAGGTGAGGCAGGAGGTGAGGGATGCCAAGAAACTGTCTAGGTGTGTTAACACCAGAAACATAGAGCTGGTGAAAAGCAACCTGGTACAAGGCAATTGATCAGCCTAAATATTGGCTTACTTAAGAGCCCATTTGGTGGAGAGAAAGACACTTTCTTTGGAGTTATCTAACTAAAAAACTTGTGATGTCAGAGAACTCAATGTTTTTTCCCTCTCTGAGATAAGTTGTCCTGGAACTTAAAAGGACTCTTCTGGGAAACTATCACTACCATATTGCCTGGAAAAAAGCAAGCATCCATACTGCTAGTTCAACTCATAAAGAACACTTTCAAACATTTTTCTTGAAAAATAATGCGTATGGCTATCTTTAGGTCAGTCTATGTTTTTTTGTTGTTAAAAGATGGAGGGATTATTACCAATGGGACTGGTTCATAACTTAGATATAAATTTGTAAAATAGGTCAGGATACTATCAAAAGAAAAGATCAGTAGCCTCAATACCAAGCGATTGCTGTGATTAATTAAAGAAAAACATATTACTAATCTTATCAAAATCAGAGGAAGGTCCATATAGCTTTTTATTCAGTCTGAGAGTTTAGTGTTTTCCAAAAGGAAAAAGGATAAAATACGAAATGAAAGGAAATTGTCTAAAGCAGTCTTTGTGTAGCACTAGTCATTTGCCTTTATGGAAATTTCTGTGATTTTATTTGCCTGCAAATGTAACAATTATCAAAATCAAAAAAGCAGAATAGAAGTAGTTACATATTCCATTTAAGCAAGAACACAGAGGGCTAGACAGAAGCAATTTACAGAAAAGAACACTGTTTGCCTTTTTTATTGCTTGCAAAATGCCAGGAGAGTTTCAAAGTAATAGCATTTATTAAAAAGAAGAAGAAAAAAAGATAGTAAGAGAGAAAGAGAAAAAATAGGAAAAATAAGTATTGCCTGAGAATAGGCCCAATTTTAAATGTCTTCACCTTTTCATCCTGTTACATAAGCCTTCTGTCTGCTTTAGCCCAGCAGAAGTTGCATTAATTTTTTTGTTTATGGGACCTGGGGTGTTTTTTGTGCTTTTGAAAGCTGTACGGGAATGTTTTTAGCCTCCTTGTAAAAATTGCTTGGAGTTTTTACATCCAGAGAATAAACACCTTCTGTTATGTACATTTGATGTTTTTTAATGAAAATTTCTGAAATGCTTAAATAATTTTTCATGGTTTAGTTTTCTATTTTTTTGACCAAAATCTCATTTCTCTTTCAAATGCTCACTGTTGTTATGAATGTAATATTAAGTTTCTACAATAGGATGGACTTAAAAGGTGAAAATAGAGGAAAAAAATTTCCAGTCAAGCCATCTTTGTTAAAAAAAAACAAACTTTACTTCCACATTTTTAAAGTTCCAATATATTCACTATTGTTCTTAGCAAGCTGTGTGTTTTGGAGAAACTGGAGTTTCAAAAGACTGCAAAATCCATTTCTTCTGTTGACAGCAAATATTGAACTTTCATACCTGAAAAAAGATAAAACTTTCTGAGCTTTACCTTACTTTTTACACAAGAGCGGCTTATGTTTACCAAAACATAAGAGGCTAAATAAAGTAATGCAATGTGTTCCGGCAAGGAAACAGCAGGGGAAATTTGTGCTCCACACTCAGGATGATAAAACGTCATTCGAGTAGCGATCAGGTATTTGGCTCAGATTTCAAAAACTCTTTTTGAGCACTTCCCATCTCTGCTGCCTAGATTGGCTGGATATCCAAATCCGGCGAGTCTCAGGCCACCTTGCAGCGCTTTTCACGCCACCATGCAAGGAGAGAAGCAGGGCTGCGGCTCCTCAGGTCCTCCTCGGACACTGCTCACCTCCCAAGTCCTTCTGTTGCCTCCTTTCTGTTCCCAGTCCTTTACCCTGGCGTGCACGGGATCCCAAGCGCAGGGCCGCGGAAGACTCCCATGTTCCCAAAGCCAGCCCAGCTCGGATCGGCACGGCCCGTTTCGCCTTGTGGCAGCAGGCAGCCGCAGCTGGCGAGGCCGAGAGCCAGGNCCGGGCCCGGCTCGCCGCCAGCCGCGCTCCGGCACTCGGTGAAGGGGCCCCGCTGCCAGGCGGAGCCTCCCCGCTGCAAGGGGCGGGATGGGCTCGCTTGGCGGGCTGCTGCTTTGAACTCCCGTCACCTTGCTGCCTCCCACATGTGGAGCCCGAGGTGAAGGAAGATGAAAGCGTGCTGGAGAGTGCAGAGGCTTGTGAGGCACGCTGGGAATGCTCGCAGCCTCTGAGCAGGGCTCCCGACTTGGCCATTCCCCAGCCTGGGAAGTTACATCTCATGGGTTAGGGGAGCTGCCCCTGTGTGTGTGCGAACTACCAGGGGTGCACTTGATGTACGCCACAGTGTTTGTACATGAACCGGGGGTGTTAGTGGGGGCTTGCATTTATACTCACAAACAGTGCGTCTGACACTATTCAGAGATCATGCCTGGATCAATCTTAGTACTTATCAGAGATACTGATGATGACCAAACTGTGAATTTGTGACCGGACTGTGAGTCCAAGGTATTTAACATTCACAAACTTTGCTTGATAACTTATCCACTGTATATTCCCATTGACTTTCACAAGTTTTCAATTAAATCTTTAAGACATGGAAAGGAGGAGACAAAAGGAGAAGAATTTCCAACAAATACTGCTTTCCAATTCTGCGAGGCTTTGTAGTAAATCTATTAAAAGAAAGGGTAAGTCGATATGAAATGCACGTGGCCTGTCACACTGAAGCTGAGCGCTGTTTCCAGCTTAGGCAACCCTGTTAGAATGAGCATTAGCCTCATGGTGTTCTGCAAAACTAAGGCACTTGCTGGGCTGCCTTTTCTAAATAAGGATGTTTTTCTGAATGGAAACGTTTCAGGTGCACATTTTAGATTAGCAGCAAAGCATAAAAGTGTATTTTTTCTGACCTGTAAATTTTATTGCATTTATGGTTTGTGACATCATAACATTCCCTGAATGTTAGTGTTAGAGGAGGCAAAGAAAACTGCCTTTGCAAATATATAATTGTGTGAATCTTAGTCTCCCTGGTCTGTTTAGAATAACAAACAATGATACATAATTAATTGTGGTTTTGCTGGAAGTGACATTATCACCATACTCATAAATACCCACAAGGCAAGGACTGTCCCAGGGGAGATAACTTTCTTTCAATGGTGTGATAAAATGTTCTGATCACAGACAGTATTTATTGCCTGTGTCTCTTGAGAGATGATTAAAACAGGAGAAGAGCAAATAAGCAGACATAAAGCATTCCCACTCTGCTCATTTCATAGGCTTGTTTCTACTTGTTTAAAGCACAGTGCATTAATATGGGATCTGAGAATGATCAGTTTTCCTCCTTCTGCTTTCTTATTGGGTTTTTATTATTGTTTTGGAGAAAAGTGGCTAGAGAAATATCTGAAACCTTAATATCATTTAAAAACTACACTGAACTACAATTCCTGCTGCAGTAAACTGCACACAATCTCATCATTTAGTTTCCTCTAGCAAGTTTTCATGCCCCTTTGTGAGTACAAACAGAAAGACATTTCATTACATTCCCTTTTCTTACAAGGGAAAGAAACCAGCAGAAATGAAAATAAATTAATTACATTAAAATTATACATTATTTACTTTGCTTAAATAAAGAATGAGCTATGGTAAAATCATGTTTTGGGGTTTTTTAGATGAATAAAATGCCCTTTTTGATTGATTGCTAGTCTTTCAGAAAGGCAGGTGACATTTACTGCAACACTGGCTGCAGCTCATAATCCCCTTTCAGAAAAGCTATGGAGACTTACAGTTTGAAAAATTTTTGAAGTTATACATTCTGCTAGTCTGAAACATTGTGGATAATTTAACTTCAGCCAAGTTGGTGAAAATGTCTCATTGACAACTTTTCCTTTGCTTTTTTGAAGTTGCTCTCTCAGTGTTTATTTGATTCATATCACCTAGAAATAAATCTGAAAAGCAGAAAATTTAACCGTGCCATCATGGTATCAGTATTTCTCTCTTTTTGTTTAGAGATAACTTAAGATCCTAAAAGGAGTTTCAGTTTCTTTTTAAAAAGGCCTTGCTTTTTGCTTTTCTTTTTGTGTAGATGTCTTTTTGCATTAACAATGTAATAATTGTTCAATATCTCTTTTTATGACGTTGTTTAAATCTTCCATGAGTAGCATCAGCTACTTGCTTCAGAAAATATGATGCACACTTGTATGGAAGGGTCAAAATGCCTCTGACCATGAAGATCTGACTGTATATTCAAGATTCATTAAGGTTCAGATGCCTCATAAATTAAATGCATTTCTAAATCAAATAAATTATAAGCTGTACTACTCCTTAGTAGTATCCTAATACAGTAGTTTAGAAACCAATATTTAGTTATCTGATGCCAAAAATTTGAAACTTTGCCTTTAATTTACTGAAGTTGGAACTTCTAATTTCTCTGTACTATCTAGTATCCTTTACTCTAAGTTTATGCCTAAGGTTTTAGCTGATTTCTGTCTACAAGGAAAACCATTCTAATATTAGTGAAGTGTATGGACTAGAAAAAGAAATATTAAAAGACAAAAATTATTTTCCCATAAATTTCTGTTATGGAGGAAGACACTTTTGTGAATGGCAGACATTCAGGATTGCTTCCTATTAATGTTCCAAGGTACATGTGGATGTCTTATTAGATCTGGATAACTATTTTGGGCTGCGAATATGATCCATCAGAAGCCTTTCTTCTTCACAAGTATCAGTCGTTGATGATGAGATGAAAAGACATTTAGACAGAGACGACAAATGTGTTATTCAGAACTGCAAGATACATGTTTGCTTGTTTGACAATTTTGCTTACCTTGAAGGTCTTACATTTAATAATACATATTTCAGCGCCATAAATAACATTCTAACAGACATAATGCGATGGTCAGTTAGCATTGCCTGGTTCTTCTCATGATTTGATATGAGTAAACAAGCAATGCCTCCACATGAACCAGTTCAATGGAATTTATTTTTTACAGCAATTTCCTTAGTTTCTGCAGTCTTCAAAACACATGATAAAAAAGAATTTCCCCCTGGTTTCCTACAAGAAAGCTACACCTTGCTGTTTTTCCACACCATGACTGTGCTGCAGTACACAGTATATGGCATGATTAGAAACATAATTACTCATGATACTATTGAATTTAAACAATACATTGAAACTTTTTAAAATTTAAACCTTTAGGAACTCATCAACAAGCAAATTAATGGTGGTGCAATTAATGATGGTACATAAAAAAGAATTTAATTTCCTGTAATTTGTGAAATATGAATAGTTCTGTAAATAAACAATGCTAGCTTAACTCCAAAATGAGCTAACATCTGCTCAGTTTTAGGTGAATAAAGTACTAGAGATGATTTATGTTGTTTTTCTTCATTGTTAATTTTCTTTTTTTTTTCCTCGCCCTAAATAAAGGAAATCTTTCATAGCAAACTCTTACTTTTCCTTTAACATCAGCAACACTTCCACTATTCACTCCTAAAATTATTTGATAGGAAAAATATTACAAGTTTGTACAACCAATTCTAATTTTTTCAATAATATTTGATTTTAAACTATGATAGACATTAACATCATACCAGTGCAATTTTATAATGAAATTACTCATCCAAGTGGTTTGACATGAAAATTAATCAACCAGATATTGCTAAAAAAAAAAAAGACATCTTGTTTGTTATTAGAAGAAACAATTACCACTTCTCTTAAAATTCAAAGAGTCCCATATTCAAAGCAAGTGATTTTAATAAGCTGG
>VYXF01000769.1:201472-214054 GCA_013397295.1 Polioptila caerulea | reverse complement strand
ACCTCTTCTCAAGGCTGAACAGGTCCTGCTCCCTCAGCCTTCCATCATAAGAACAATTATCTTTGTTACCCGCTCCGTCCCCTCCCCCACCTGTCCCTCCTCCCTGCTCCAGGAGCTCCCTGTCTCTCTTGTCCTGAGGAGCCCAGAACTGGACTCACCACTCCAGATGAGGCCTCACCAGGGCTGAGCAGAGGGGCAGGATCGCCCCCTTGACCTTGCCTAACAGGCAAAGCAAAGGCTTTACATAATGGGACAGAGCAACATGAATAATCAAGAGTATCTGTGCATTTCCTTAGATTTAAACACACTGTGTCATCTCAAAATGTTCCATTTACAACTAGACTGATAAAACCATCTTAAAACACAAATTGTTTTCTTTTTTTCTTTTTAATTTGGTTGAGCACAGCTCCTCCATATCAGAATTCATTATATATTTTACCTTTTTTCTTAGGGAAAGAATCATGCATAAAGAGTTGGGGAATCTATGCTAGTAAAAGTAATGACACTTCACTAATGACAAATTTAATTAATTTCAAGAAAATTCATCAAATTCCTGTTGGTTTAGCTTTTAAAATTTTCTTCAGTATGTAAAATATTTGTTAAGGGTACAGGCCTGGGTATATTTCTGCTAATCTAAGAATCTGTTTGATGCCTTAACTACATAGCTGGTTCCTGACTACAGGTTTTATCAATTTTATTCTTCTGGAGAATATATATACTACAGGTTTTATCAATTTTATTCTTCTGGAGAATATATATGCTACATAAGCGAGCATTAAAGATAATAAATCAAAGCAGAATACCTTGGAATGTATTTTTTTCCAACCACTTTTATAAATCTGTTTTATGGAATATATAGGAAATACAATTTCTGTAGAAGCAGATTGAAATTGTAATAAAGTAATTCTAGTCTTTCCCATTTACCCACAGATTAATCTTCACATTTATACATACGATGGCTACAAATATTTTAAATTTTATTGAGCAGATACACATTTAACCAATCCCTTTGATCATTGTGAGAGACTAGGAGAGATTTTCATCATCAGTCATGCATCTACAAGTATAATAATCATACATGTCAACACCTTGCTTATAAATACAAACTAGCACAATCTATTAAGGTATTAATTTTCAACTTCATAAAAAATGTTTTTAATTTATGTGACAAAAATGTGCTGAACATAGTACCCATCTGCACACATCTCTTGTCACCCAATATATTTAGAAGTTTGCGAATCAGACTTGCAAAATTCATTCATGCTGAATGAATACACTAATCCACTTTGAAATGTGTAAAGCAGTGAAGAAAATACATGGCATTTTCAGAAGACCTCACCATAGGTCTACTGTTACAATTGAAATCAATATATACTAATGATATTAACAAACTTTTTTATTTGATGGAAGCAATGTACATAGAAGATATATAGACTGCTGTTGCACAGACTTTACTTGAGTTACTAACCAATGCAAAAGTCATTTCACTATGATACACAGTACATGCTATTATACAAGGATGGTGTTAATAATAGAATGTGACAGAGACCTACACCATGCTAGTCTTCCAAAAGTTTGGTATATAGGCTGGTCTTTTTTGCTATTTCTTTGATGTAAATTTTTACTTGTTTTCCAATTGACATAGGTTCTTTTATTTTCATTTTTACTTGATTTAGAATTAGACCTCCAGTTTTTACATTCTATATTTCTGTTTCTCATTGAATGTGTTGAAAACTACAGCATTCTAAAACATTATGGTACTAATTGCTATTGAAGGGAATGTTTTGACTAATCCATATACATTAAATGTGGGAAAAGAAAATGTTACCTAGTTGTCCTATTAAAAATAGCTATTGATATGGGTTTCCTTCCAGATGTCTTTGTTACATGAAGCAAGCATAAAATTTGTGACTTAAATTTTTCACATTTGTGACTTCTGTGAAGTCATTCTAGCAGGAAAAAACAGTGAAAATTCTAAAATGTCTAATGTAGTAAGGATAGAAATCCACCCTTTAGAATTCATAACCCACACCATAACTTTTACAAATTTCCTCCAAGAAGAGATTGGATTTTTGTTTGATTGTTCACTTAAAATTGCTAAGGTGAAAAGCATTCTCCAAAATTCTTAAGTTTCTAGACCTCAAGAGAAAATAGTAGTTCAGTATGACAGGAAGACAAATGAAACAGAGACTTTCATTAAATCTTCCTTAATTCGTTGCCAAAGGAGTACATTAGAAGTCATCATTTTTACTATCAAATCTTTCCTATGTGAATGTCTGAACACCAAACTCTATTATGAGAAACAGGGACAGAGTACTTAGTTTTAAGCATAACTTGTTATGCCACTTGACAAGCATGGCAAGAAGAGCAAAGAAGGTAAGAAATTTACATTTAAATATAGAACTTAATGCTGTGCATATATTTGATCTAGATATTAGAAAAAAATACAGACTGTCATTATATAACCTGCTGACATGCATGTACTGTGTACAGTATGTACTTCATTTAAATTATGATTCACAAGAACACAAAAGGTAATATATCTTTTTCTCAACTTTTAAAAAATGCTGTAATAAAAGGCAATATTATCAGACTGTGACATAAGAAATTTACCTTTTCTAATTTCCTGCTGTTTGAATTTCAACATTCTGAAACTAGCTGCATGTGCAAAGCAAACCAGGAAAGCTGTTGGAATGTTTGAGTACTATGTTCAGCGCATAAGGATGCCAGTAAAGGTTTTCCACCACTTCTGTCCCCCATTCATTATTATTTATTGCATTTTATTTAAATGAAATCTAGCCACTCCCTTAAAAAACAAAAACAAAGACAAAAAAAATTAAAAACTCAAATAAAAAAAAAATCCAATAAACCCAACCCAAGACAAAAAAAAAAGCAACCCAACAAATCACAAACAATCAGAAAAGGAAAACCAGAAAACACTGATAGATAGTTATAGTTCTGGGAAACTGAAGTCATGGTTCAATTTATAGTGGCAAGAAAAGTGTCAGCATTGAAAAAAAATTATATCAAATCTTCTGGCCTTTCAATCTAGAGACTGAAATAGGGAACATCAGTAGTGTAAAGACTATGCTCAAGTGAAGCACATAACTCAAACAAAAACTCAAACAGAAAGAGATTTTAAGTGTTTCTAACAAGTAACATTTAAATTTTTTTTTTTTACGTAATTTGATGTACATATTTGTTGGCTTTGTTGATTAGAGACAGAAAAGTGTGGCTAAATTTTGTCTATGTGTTTCTCTGTCAAGGCTGTTGAAAAATATTGTTTTACATTGGATACTTATGAAAATGTCAACAATATCAGAATGCATATAGTTGTATGAATGTAGCTAAAATACTCTACTTCATTTTATTATCAATATTCCAGTCATCTAGAAAGAACAAGCAGCACTGTTACTGAGGGGATTATCATAGATGAAGTATTGAGGTAAATGATACAAGTATATTATTTTTTCTATGGAAATAATGTACCGATATCCATAAATAATGTATACAGTCAAACAAGACAAGCTAAGAAGCTCAGCGATTTATCAACACAAGTGAACTTCTCACAGGACTATTTATATGTCTGTAAATAGCAAGAGATATAATTTTGGGGTTTTTTTCACAGAACGTATAATTTTGGTTCGTTTATTTTTATTCAACTTTTGTGGGTGAAACTTGGCCATTCTGTGATTCTGCAAGGGAAAACAGTAATTTTTTTGCATTGTGTGCCAAGATGTGGCAAGCTAGATTGAGATGGTTCAGGCTGATATTTGATTGAGTAATGGTCTGAACATAAGAAAATGTGGAAACCAGAAAAATAAAAAAGGAATCCAAAGAGAAGAAGTTGTTTCTGCATATCTTCAAAGACCAAAATAACCTTCTACTGCAGACATACATTACAGAGTTCTTTTACTATGAGTAAATAGGAATTTTATAGAAATATACATTAGAATGTTATTGTATTTGCTATTTATGTATTCAAGGCAAAGCATCTAAATATTTTTAAATACTTTTAAAAATAATTATAAATCATTAAGTTTCTGTTTTTTAAAAAGTGAAAACTGTTATTTAGCCTCGCATAATTTGTTTGCTTTATACTGTGCAAAAAAAACCCCAGAAAAATAAGTGTAAACTGCATATGACAAAGAATGAGACAAATATAAGATGACATTAATNATTCAAGGCAAAGCATCTAAATATTTTTAAATACTTTTAAAAATAATTATAAATCATTAAGTTTCTGTTTTTTAAAAAGTGAAAACTGTTATTTAGCCTCACATAATTTTGTTTGCTTTATACTGTGCAAAAAAAACCCCAGAAAAATAAGTGTAAACTGCATATGACAAAGAATGAGACAAATATAAGATGACATTAATATTCTGTGTGGTTTTCCATTAATTTTCAAAGTAATTCTGAATGCATAAGAAAGACACATTTACCCTAAGAAACTCAAAAATGTATTTTATATTTTGACAGGAAGAAAGAACATTGCAAGCTGATTGCCATGACCTGGTCATATGAGTACAAGACATATGTGCCAGTTTATTGAATGCAGTGTATCTATGCAAAGTGCTTAATATTCTCAAGAAAATGAATACAGAATGGTTTCTGATGCTCCTTTGATTAATGTCTCTTCTAACTTTCTTCCATGATGTCCTGAGAAGGAGTCCTAGGGTGGCTTTCTTAGAACCATTCTTTAGAATCATTATTTCTGATTACTTCTTTTACCAGAGGGGTAGGAAGAAAGTGTGAAAAAAATATATTTTAAATAGTCAGAATACAGAAAAAATGTCTGGAAACTGTTTGTTGTATATCTCAATTGTTGAGAACTATCAATTTCTATAGTCTATTCATTGCTATTATTCTTCTGATAATATCTTTGTTACTTTAGGTTTACTCATCATTTCTTATGTACAAAAATCCTTACAGGTTGTGAAACTCTAAGATGTGGGAGCACTTCCAAAATTCCAGCTCCACATTCATATCTTGACTGCACATGGTGTCCATACCCCTTTTCTCTTGTCTTCTGAATTAACAGGTGTGTTCACACACTCACACACATTGCTGTCTATGCTTTATTCTTGTCTATGTCATTCTTTATTCTTTACTGTAAATCTTGAGGACATAGGTGTTTTTCTTGATCTTCCTCCTCTGGACACGCAGATAGTTATGATTATACCTTAATTTATGGAAGATTCTTAATTAATCAGGAATTAATCAAATGTCAGTATAATTTCTAGGGTTGTAGATTTTTACATTATGCAATAGTCTTCTTAATTTTAAAAAACACAACCAAAACATAACATTCTATATTTGCATATTATTTTCATGTTGTAGAATTTGATATATACATTGCATCTAACATGTCTATACATTTAGCTGACATTCCAGACTGTGTTATTTTAATATGTATTGAAACAAAATGACACGATAGGTACAAAACAAAAAAAGACATTACCAACTACATCCCTTTTATGACACAAAGTGAGCAGCAAAGCATGAAAGCACAGAATGAGGAATCTTAGTAATTAATAATATGTTTAGTAATTTAAAGTCTAGTATTTAAGAGCAAAATTAGAAAATATTAATTTTGAATTTTCTGGTTCTTTTATGCTTTTCTACATGCTTGCATTTTTTAAGTATAAATCACTGAATAACTTTACAAAATCACATCCTGAACTTTTCTCAAAGTTTCAATCTTTCCTACAGCACCCAAGAGTAACATGTACTACCTATTGTAAAATCCATTTAAAACAATTATTGATCTTTAATTTTCAGGGAAAAAGAAGTTTAAATGGTAATCCTACTTCTCAGCTATTTCTGAGAGAGGTGCAGTACGAACTGCAGGCAGATTTACCAGTGAGGTACCTGCAATGCAATTTGAAAGCAAGCCAATCATTAACTCATATTAGCCTAAATGTCTGGGTGGCAAAGACCATGAAATTGGGAAAACCTCTGAATTAGGGAAAACAAAAATAAAAATCCACTCATATCTTGATAGGCATGTCTCAGCTGCATGACTGCAGTCATGCCAGATAACTCTGTTCTGCAGTAGATAATGAAAATACCTTCTCAGACTGAAGCTCCAAGACAATTTTTTGTTGTTGTTTTGTTATTACTCGGTGGCCCTGGAAAACCATTAAGGTCTAAACTACAAAGGAGGATTAGATCATCTGTCTTCTAGCTCTGAGTTAAAAACCCAAGCTAAATACCTACAACTGCAATGCACTAGTTTGATGGACTCCATACAGCCAGACAGACTTTTTAGGTGGACATTATTCATCCAGTAAGAAAATGCAAAAGATGGCAAAATTTTGCATCCTCCACCTCAAACATTTTCATATATTATCAAGAATTGCAGGTCATGGTCTTATCATACAAGAAAATGTCTCCATCTACTTTAAGAAAAATTTCATCATGTGGTTCTCACTTTTCACCCTGAAAAATTTTAAGCAAAGAATGCATTTATAGAAAAGTATCTTAATCTTTTCTTTTAGAGTGGCAGTGTTCTTAAAACTATGCAACAAGTCATTTAGTGCAAGCCCCTTCTTGGGGGTGTGAAATTTTATATTTAGTTCCTTCTTCTGTGTCAAGACAGCTCAGTCTTTTACTTGTGTACTGCCATGATTGCCTGTAGGTATTTTGAGTTGTACTGGCCTCACCACCCTCCTTTTTGAAGTTCCACAGCTCAAAACCCAACCAACCAAAAAGACAAGAAGGAGCTTCTCCTAAGAGGGAAAGAAAGGAGCATGACATCAAAGTGCAGTGATTAGAGTGCTCATCTAGATGGAAGGAGTGAAGACCTATTTATGCTTTTTTGTTACACAAGGGACTAGACTGAAAGCTCCCACTTCTCCATTATTTCTGAATCCGGCTGGGTACCAGTCTCCTTTTCCTTGATGTCCAAGCTGAGATTTCTATAACCTGCTCAGTAGAAAATTTAATATATAAAAATCAGGTACATATGAAGTTTTTATTTGAGCTAAGGGCCTAGTGCCATTTTAAAGCCTGAGGTTTTAATCATATAGGCCTCAATCCTGCTTAAATGCCAAAGACCCTAACTCATTTTAGAGGAGCTAGATCTTCTGCTACTGCATGGCTGAGGCTGGCATCCTGCCTCCCCCCACCCCTTCACTACAGTTCTGTGCTTGGAAGCATGATAAAGGTGAAAACCTACATTCAGCAGAAGACTTNCCCCACCCCTTCACTACAGATAAAGGTGGAAACCTGCATTCAGCAGAAGACAGAATAGAGGCATTTTGTTCAGAACTCCTCCATGTGGTCTGTGGTTTTACCTCCTCTACCTGTGTCTTATCCTGTAGGAGACATGCTTCCTGTAGAAGCACCTGGGCTTCTTTGACTGAAAAATGTCTTTTTGATCCTCACAAAATGGAGCAGGATTTGTACCTAAATCACTGAATTTTACATACTGGAGAAAGCAGCTGGGGAGGGGGCAGGGCAGAGGCCTTAAAAATCTTGTAGTCCTCACATTCATTCTTGGTTTTGTCTTAAGTTAAAAGGTTAGAGTCAATGTCCTTACCTGAAGAACTACTTTTTGGTTTAGCATTTAATAATATAATTTAAAATATTCATATGCTGAACATTATTTGATAGCAAAAATTACATTCCCAGACAGTGCAGTGAAGTATAAAGGATAAGGCTCAGTAAGAATTTGTGTCTGTCCTGTGAGGAGCAGATAAAATATCCTTTTCTTGGAAGTGTTCTCATCCTTTCCTCCCTCCAAGCCCTTCAGCTATAAAGCTGCAGTCTGATTTGATAGCTTTTCTTGCAACTTAAAATGAGTGGTTTAAGTATTTGATATGTCGTAGAACTGCTATTTTGTTTCCATCATTTAATCAAGGTCTTCACATTTTGATAGCAAGACCAAACAGGAAATGAAGAAAAACAATATAAATATATTCTTAATACCACAAAATCCAACAAAAACAACCAACCAAACAAAAAACCCAAACAAAAGAAAGGAAAAAAAACCCCAAAAAACAAAGAAACCATCACACAAAAATCTGCCTTAAATCCATCTCTGCAGAGGAGTATAATGTCCTAGATGCTGACAAAGACCAAATTTATCAACTCCACTTTGTAAAATTACTAAACAAAAATTCTCAGAAGAACTAGGAATCTTTTCCTCCAAAACAATCTTTCCATTGTCCTTTTTTAACATCATTTTCATGCACAGCATCCTACTTAACATGAACGTTCACCCTTTCTTCCAGTGAAGCAGTAAAATACTTCCCATTGGAATAAATAGCTGAAATTGTTGCCAGGGTCCAAGTATTCTGCAGAGTATTTCCCTGGTCCTCAGAAACACTGTCCATATAGAAAATGTGTGGATCACATCTCACTCCTTTTCTTACCTGAACTAGTAGTCACATGTGTACAAAGCTGATTTACAATATTTCTTTCTAATTGTATGAAATTTAAAAATAAATTTCGCAAGGTAGAGACTGTGTATAAAAAATTCCTACCTTAGGGTGTAAACAGCCACAGTTCTTGCAGCTAATTCTTTTTTTCAAAGTCAGTATTTATTCGAACTTTTCCATAGTACTCATTCTGAATTTCTATTTTGGATACAACATTTTGGAAACAAGAGGGGTCATGGAAACAGACTAAAGAACAATTTTTATTTGCGTGGGATGCTTCATTCACATCTCAGTGACACTCTAGAATCGAATTTCCTCAGCTTAGTGGTAGAAGAGCTAAATATATAGTGTATGCACGTAACAATGTAATATATGTAAAAAAAAATTCAAGCCAAACAAAACCAAAACCACTTAAAAGTAGAAAAAAATAAAATCAAAACACAGAAGTATGTGGATGTGGATTTATAGGTAATTAGCTTCCTTGAGAGCATTAGATTTTGTGACTGAAGATGACAAACATATATATTTAAATATTTTAAATATTTCAGAACTTTATAAAAATTTGTAACAATAAATGAATAAGCTGCAAACATTGAAAAGATGGAAAGATTGAGAAGAGCACATCTTTTTCGAAGGTGATTTTTATAATTAACTTGGAATTTGCAATTTTGTACTTCACTGCATTTAAGACATCTATTGTCGTTCTTATGGCATTAGTACACGCAAAGAAATCACATCTACTCTTCTATAGTTTGAACGTGTATGTCAGAGAACCAGACTCAACCAGCAGTAAGGGATAATGTAGTGAATTCACCCAGGAATATAAATCCAGATAATTGCATTTTCTTTGTTATACTCCTTTTTAATTTGTCTGTTTAAATTGTTGCAGGAATTATCTGGGCATGGAATTCTTACGACGTGACACTGGATCTCAGTCTTCTGTAGCCAATATTCCTTAAACACAGAATATTTTGCCTTTTGGTCTTTTCATCAGAGTAAAACCTAATATATTAAATCATACTAGTATATCAAAATTTTAATATTTCTCCTTTGTGAGAGGAAAGTTCTAAACTTCAAGTTATAAAGGAACTTGATCCTATGAGTTTTAAGGAAAGAAAAGCAGAAAGGAAATTAAAAGGATTATACTATATTTCTTAAAATGAAGACTTTTAATCAAGTCTTTAATGTTGGGGGGTTTTTATTTTTACCTAATATTACATTGATTTAATTATTATTTTATTTAGCTGCTTCATGCATATTTCTTCAGTGGAGTTGTGTGAGATTGTTATAATAATTCTAGATACAGATAAATTTGTAGAGTCAAGATTTATCTGCTCTTAAGTAAAACAGAACTGGCCATGGGATAGAATACATTGATGTATAACATTAATGATAATGATAAAGAGTTACTTAGATTCAAAGTGTCAGGAGACTTCCCTGAAACAAATCCAGTCAGAAATATAAGTCTTTTGGAAAAAAAAAAACAAAACAAAACTACTTTGTCTTGAAGTAAAGATTTGAAGAAGCACTGGAAGTGCTTTCTAATTTTTTCCTTCTTTTTTCTTTGAAAAAGAAGAAAAGGAAAAAAAAAAACAAAACAAAGAAAAGAAGAAAGCAGTATTTGAAACAAACTTTTTGATCCTGTCAACCTTATTAAAATCTGTTACACAGGCAAAGACCTGTTTCTGTTCTCTATGCCAGTATTCCCAATCTGTGACAAAATTACCCAACCCCCATTTATTCCTCTGAGAAGGCTGCATTGTTCAGTAAAGGCATATTTAATTAAGCATAATTTGCAATCCTTTGATCACTTTCATAGTTCTTGTTTGAATTAGAAAATTATTTCGATACCCTTCATAGTTGCAGAAATCTGAACACCAAGATCCAGCAATAAAAGGCAGTGCCAAATGCATACCATCTGCAATATGATATTATCATTTGAATTCACCCAGCAATTAATTTATCAACATATTATGCACAATACTTCACATCTCCCTTTGAGATGAAATATCCCAAAATATTCTAATAACTCTTTATTAGAGATTGTCTGCCTCCTTATTTTCTACATTCTCTTTTTGTCATCTGTAGATACATTCAATAATGATTTTGTGTTTTTATTTTCTTTTTTTGTATTCCAACTATTTTTTGATAAAAATGTTGAATAGCACACAATGAAGATCTGATCTCAGACACATACTAGAAACACCATATTTCATTTGATGAAAATTGACCATTTAGGTTTCTCCTGGTTTCAGCTGGGATGGTGATGATTTGTTTCCTGGTAGCTGGTGTGGTGCTGTATTTTGGATTCATTGTGAGAAGGATGTTGATAACACACTGATGTTTGGTTGTGGCCAAGCAGTCAAGAACTTTTCAGTCTCCCAGCCTCTGCCATTGATGAAGTGCACAAAAAGCTGTGAGGGAGCATAGCCAGGACAGCTGACCTGAACTGGCCAAAGGGATCAATGCCACATTCCTTTTCACAGAAAGGCATACCCAGTACATAAAGGGAGGGCATCTGGCCAGGAGCCACTGATGGCTGCTCAAGGTTGAGCTGGACGTTGATCAGCAGCTAATGAGCAACAGTATTGTGCATCACTTGTTTTTCTTTTATTTGCCTTTCTCTCAAATTTTCATTAGTATTATCATTAGTAATAGCAATATATAATTAAATTTTGTTTAAATTATTAATCTGTTCTTATCTCAAGATTTACTGATTTACTTTTTTTTTTTTTATTCCCATCCCCACTGGGATGGGGCAGGGAGCGAGTGAGCAGCTATGTGGTACATCAGCTGGGGTTAAACTATGACAAATATTCTCAGATCTATCTCATAATTTGGAACCATTTTAATATACAAATAAAATAACGTGATATGAAGCTGTGTGAAAATCCAAGTACATTAAAACACTATTATCTTTATCAACAAAACCTCTTATTTCAACTTGATTTTAAAAAGTTCCATTTTCCTCAAACTAATGCCTATTGGCTTTGATTCTGTGGCCTCAAGCCTATTCTCACTAATTTGTTACATCACTTAGAATGGCTATCACATGAACAGATGTGTAATCCATGACAATGCTCCCTCCACAGAATGCCCCTAGAAACCAGAGCTATCTCACCACTACGATATGCTCAGGATCCAAAAGGTGAGAATTTTCTATGTATTACCCTATCCCATGTTCACATTTATTTAAAAAAAATGTGAAAAAGAATAAACTGAACCATGTTTTATGGTAAGCCAAAGGCAGATATTCTAAACTGCATACTTTGCTCAATGGGGAAAAGATGAAGGGGTCAAGAGTACGTGACAGATCCCTGTAATTTTGCTTAATCAGCAGCACAATTAATGCAGCTGAGAATACATAGACTACTACTGTTAGAAACACATATTTTTTAGTACTGTCAAACACTACCTTTACCCCTGTTCTGTAGTCTTCCAAGATTAACAGAAAATCACCACTCCTGATCTATAAAATTCCTTGCTTAGCTAAGATTGTTATCTGCTTGCATTTGCCAGTTTAAATGTCCAAATTTTCTGTGGTTTCTGGATTTAGTTTCTTTATAAAGTTAAATTTAAAATCACTTCAGCTACATTTATTTCCCTCTCAGTTGACTTATTTTTCAGAATCTGAAATATAATGATATTAGGCAGAATGCCTTTGTAATCTTAAAAGCATGCTAAAATATTTCTTAGATCTCTTCCCTGTATTTTTTCCAGATTAAATTCTTTTGGCCACATAATACAACTGCAAACCTGCCCCTTAAAGAAAGTATGCATTTCTGATTGAGACGTTTTTGAAGCTGCATCCTTGCTGAGTTTTTTTGGAGTTAATTTGGAGGTTTTTTTGAGTTTCATTTAGTATGATAGAGAAAATGAATACATGGATTCCATTTACTACATAATTTGTACCTTGATAAAGTATTTCCTTGAAAGTCCAATGTACAGCTGTGCACAGCAAAAGTATAAACTGTAATACCAAAGTTTAACTATAATTACTACTACTGAGATTTGTGTATGAAACCAGAGATGTTAAAAAGCAGACTTTCATTTTCCTATGAACTGTGGCAAGAAAATCGCAACACAACTTAAAACAAAAGTGCTACTTACAGAAGGGAAGTCATACAAAGACAAGACTCTGGTGTTTCTGGAGGCCCTAAAAATACTACACTGTCATTGAAAAAAAAAAAAAAAAAAG
>VYXF01000769.1:154227-201379 GCA_013397295.1 Polioptila caerulea | reverse complement strand
AAAAAAAAAAAAAGAAGAAATTTCTTTTAAGAGAAATATACCCTCATTTTAAGGAAAAATCACGAAAGTGACAACTGGAGAGGTTCCTGCTCAAACCAAGATTATCTTTTTATTCAGTTATTTAATTTCAAATCTGTGCCTATTTCATCCTCCTCTTCATCCAAGTTCCAGGCTGATTAGGGTAAAGACAGAATTTTCTCTCATACCCAGACAGTTATTTCAAAGTATTTCTAACTATATCCTTTATTTTTTTTGTGGAGAGGAGTTTAACAGTATGAAAGTTTTCTTCTTTCCCCTGGTTATGCTGCCAGGCTGGTATTTACAGTAACCCATACTTCCCATCATGCAGCAATTTGGATGCCAAGTCACTGCCCATTCCAGGCCTTTTAGGTTAATGTGGAGCCTGACTTCCAGCAAGTGAAAAGTTACTGTGAAGTTTTTGCATGGCCCTGGTAGAGAGAGAAAGGAAGTAACCTTTTCAAAGCATGACATAAGGTGAAGCTCTCTGACTCTGAAGTGGTAAGAACCACTACCCTTGTTAAGAGTATTTTTGTTAAGAATTGTTCACTGATTTTATATTATGNTTTTATATTATATAAATATTTATTTATTATATATTATTTATTATATAATATTTATATTCTTTAAGAACTTTGCATATAGAGAGATTTTACTGAGCAACTACTGTTTGGGTTAAGGAACTAAGACCAGCAGCAGTGGGAGTGTTAGTTTTCACTTCAATAGCTCAGAAACACAAGGGCCAGCTTGCCCTTCTGTCTTTTGAGAGTTATGGTAGTTCTGTGACATGACACTTTTATAAAAGCCCTTTCATCTTTTCTTTCCTATTTCATAATATAATAACAAAAAATGCTCACACCTATAATTATGTAAGCATATGCATTCCCTTTGGAGTTATTTGTTTCAGTTATTTGTTACCAACCTAATGTGCTCACAAATCACTGTGATTGCTAATCCTGCACCTGCTGTGGGTAAAAACAAGGGGAGAAAAGGGCAATACTCTGGCCCTAATATCAATAATACTCCATGAGTATTAAGACTTCATTTACCCATATATTGCTGCATCATCAGGGACCTAGTTAATACCACTCTGTCTGTCTACTATACGATTTCTCAAGCAGACAAAGTGTTGGCAGGACTGGCTATAAATAGAGCATTAACTAAACACAGGTATGGAATATATTCGTCATGAATATGGCTATTCATGAAGATAAACAAATCTGTGTATCCCCATCTCGAGCCTGATATTTGTATGTTTCTTACAGTTGCAGCAGAAAAATAATTACAATACTTGCCTTTATGTTTACTCTCAATGAGGAGAAGCAACTGCATCCTGTCTCACACGTTATTTTGTTGCTTCATTAATTAAAGCACAACTCAAAAAAGAGCTGGTCTAACTTTCAGCTAATGAATAGAAAGCAGGCAAAAAAAACCTGGTCCATCTGTGAGCTGTCAATTATTTGAACCAGAAAATGGAAATAGGAAAATGCTTTCAGATTTCAAGGAATTGAACTCACTATCATATATTAGCCCAAGTGTGAATCTAGGATTGGTGAAGCAAGAATGTGTATATCAAAATGAATATGTTAACATGAGTAAGACTGATTAAAAGTTAATAACATTTTAAAGAAAACAGAATTGAAATAAAGATTGATTTTAGATTATATGGAGAAAGAGCACTTGCACATTGCAAATTTACACAGATTTTCATTAAGTATGTTAGCTTAGGTTCCAAAACCATCCTAAAAGCTTGTCATCCTAAAAGTTTGAAAGACTGATATAGCTTAAAAATTTTCTGTAAGACAAAGTAGATCACGCTGAGTTCCATATTGCTAGGTTTTTTCTGCTGCTCAAGTTTGCGTTTGTTGCAATACATTATTCCAACCTGCAAATTGCAATGTAGTAATTTTATTAATCACTGAAAAAATGGCCAAACTTATCCCTTTCTATTCAAAAGGTAGAGAGCTTCCATAAATACAATCGAAATATTACTTGCTACTGCTTCTATTATTGTAAAGGCAACAGTTGAACAAAGTAAGCCAGAATTTTTCATGGTTTATTCTTCACTCTGAGAACTAAGTTTTGTTGTCAAAATTCATACAGCTGGTTCTTATTTCAGAAGAGTAGTGGTTTTTCCTAATGTTTAGCTTCCAGATTTTATCTGTAGTGGCTCATAGTTATAGGAAATATAAATTTATAAAGATATATATATGTTTTACTTGTGAGTTAACAAATTTCAGATCATTTTAAGCATATTTCATTGCTCTGTTGTGGGAACCTCAACTTTCAATAGAACTACTTAAATCATGCTTGTATAAAAATGGCTTTTATTTACTTGCATTTGTTCATGAATAGTCAAATACTTGTACAGTAAATTGTTTCATCACTCAGCATTATTCAGCATAACAACTTGTACGGTTTTTTGCTGGTAGTGTGTTCTTGTTTTAACTCCCTGCCCAACACTGGCTTTGTTAGTTGTCTATAATCTTTGAGACATTTGTTCAAAGGAAACCAAATAGCAATCATTATGTTGAAGTTCAATCCAGAGTGCAATAGAGTCAAGGCACAAAACAATTTTCAGTGTTTCTACAATATATAGAAATTTTCCCTTGAGAAAAGTGCATTAAGTAGCAGTAGCCTTGACTTTATTAAGTCATATTATTCAAATCAATTTTATATTACTTCCTCATATTGCTGTTTATTTCTTTATTTTAGCCCTTAGTGAAGGAAACAAATCCCTTAAACTTCAGACAGGTGATGAAGGTTTTTGATTATGTGTTGTACAGAGTATTCCTCTTCTGCAGTGCCTGCAGGTATCTCCTAAGAGATGTTAACCTCCCAAATCAAGGGCTGTAAGGACAACAAACATGCTGGAATAGAACAGTATTTAGGACATCAGTAACTTTTGCAGCCTGTACTGTATTCAGCGCTGACATGATTTTGCTGTTAGCAGAGAACTGCTCTGGAGAATTTTAAACAGTTCACATAAACCTACATGAACTGAAGATACCCCAGCAGCTGTGGTGTATTTTCTTCTCTCAAGAAGAAAGGATAGTGGTGCCTTTCAAAATTGTTTCATTATTTTATGTGAATACATTATGAAGTAGGTTCAGTTAAGCACCTTTTATACTCAAGTGATCAAAAGGAACTTTTCTCTATTTGTACAGACAGAGAAATCACAGAAAAAGTAGATATCTGTGAGGAAGATTTTTTTTTTTAAATTATAAAGAGATCATTAGCACATAGAGTATGGGTCTGGTGTAGAGCTGGAATGAAATTATGAGTAGGAATCCAAAACCACTAAAACAGAGGTTTATCATAGAAGTGCTGGCACAGCAGTAGCAAGGGTTAACCAAGAGTGATTTTCATGGGGTAAAACTCCTGGACGTGCCATATGAAGTTAAAGAAAAATATTGGCAACATATTCCTTGATACATCTAAATCTATCCACTTCTAAGACCATTCCCTATATATGTCTTTTGTATATAGTGAAAACATTTATTTTTTGTGATGCTTTTGCATGTATCAGGAGAGTATCTTCAGCTGCTGACTTAATCCCACACTCATTAGCAAAGTCCATCAAAGGAGTTTTTGCAGTCTTTGTTTGTCTAATACTATTTTTTTAGAACTCATGCTATGCTTCTATCTGTCATGATATTTTAGCATCATGGTCTGAAATCAAAGAAACTGAAAATATGTAGATAGATTTTAAAGGTCAGCACGTCAGCACAAAATTTCATATTTGAAACAAAATCATATACAATGTAGATATGACAGATTTGTTTCAGAGTGTTTATCACCTTTTAAAATTTAATAATAATGAAATGGTTTTGGTAAAAAATCGATTTTTAGAATTATAGCCACTCTGTTTCTCCCTTTACGATTATAAGGAAAACAATCCTTTGTTATTTATTTGTACCCAACAACAGGCCTTTGAGAGCTCAGTATTGGTGTGATATGACACAGAACATGGGAGATTAAACATCATTATCCAAGGTCTTTTTTTAATTATGGCAAGGATAATGAAGTGAGCTGTATCTGACAAACCCCTTGGAGCCCATTACTGTGCTGTACATGCTGGCACCACTGAGGTGCAAAACTTCAGACACTGACAAAGACCTTTAAAAGGCTCTGAAGACATCCTGGTTGCAGATTGGGATACTTAATACCATCTTATTTCCATAATATTTAGAAAATAATGACTTTCTCTATAATCAAGAAATTTCAAACAGTAAAGACAGAGCAGCACCTAAAATAAGTTGTTCAAGAGGTGATTTACATTGTCTAAGGTAAAAAGCTGCTCAAGACAGCCTGGGTAAATGAATTGACTTTTATATGTGTGACCATTAAAAAAGGGTCCATTTTTATTAGTGCAGTTAAACTCTCTCTGAAATGAGTGAAAATCCAAGCTTCACTTTATGGGCCAAGATACATGTGTAAGCATTCATTAATGGAACAAAAGGATCTTTATAAACTATACCTAAAATCTCACAGGTACTGAGGGAAAAATATATTTATTCCATGTACATGATTTTTAAAAAAAGTGGTTTGGGGAATATGAATGACTTGCATGTGGTCATTGAAAAGGCCAAAATAGGATGAGATAGATAATCCAATGCAGAGCCTAAATTCTGCTTCATTTTCCTCACTAATTGGTTATGTAATCCAAAAGCAAGAAAGAAGTAAAAAATACTGCTTGGAGACTTTGAGACACAGTAGAAGCAAGATGGAGGCTTATAATGAACAATCCACGTTTTTTAAATTTTTAAAATTTAATTAATAATAAAAATACAATATTTTGTTTATAATGTTTTATACTTCAGTATCAAAAAAAAAGGAAATTAATATGGACAGTATCACTTTCTTACTTATCTGACTGTTATATGTCACAGTCCTACGTAACTACTGGAATTACAGAGCTAGTCTAAATCTCCCTTTGAAATTACTGGCCTAAAATTGCTTTGTGAAAATCTGGGGTTTTTCAGAAATAAATTCTTAATTTCATTAAGGCATCTTCAAAAATTGTAATTTCAGAAATGAATGTTGCATTTGACAGTGTTTAAATTTTGGTTTCTAACTTTCTACCATGACCCCCACTCTAATCTGCTTGACATCAATCATTTTGCCTTAAAAAGAGCTACAATGTCTACTATCTGTTCACATAAAACCTTGAAATAGGTATGGTTATATTTTATGCTTCTTTCATGAATAAAAGAGAGAAATTGCATTAAATAACATCATTCTCACAGAATTAAATTTAAAAAGTATTTTATGCAGTCTCTTAGGTCAGACTTTTAGAGTATCTCTTTAATTTATAAATATTATCTATTTGTAGCCATAAAAGTCAGCCATTGTTTATTGTTTTGAATGTAAAAATAAGAAAATATATCCACAGCTCCTCAACTGCCCCTTACAGATTTAGATGTTAGCCCAAAGAGATGAATATGCTCACAAAGATTTCCAGACTCAGGGAAAAATATTAAGTGAAAATATTGTTTGGACACAGTACTTTCTGAGTGCTTCACATCCATGATATATTGATAGCATTGCACAACAAAAGAGAAAAGTAGAGAAAATAATCATAGCAACCAGAATCACATCAGATGGAAAATACTTTTAAGATGGAAGAGTCCAACCATATGTTGGCATATATAACATGAGTCAGCAGTGCCCTGGCAGCCAGCAGGGCCAGCTGTGTGCTGGGTACACCAGGCACAGCATCACCAGCCAGGCAAGGGAGGAGATTGTCCCGCTCTGCTCTGACCTGGGGAAGCCTCACCTCAAGCACTGGGTGTAGTTCTGGGCAATGCAATATAACCAAGACATAAAACAATTAGGGAGTGTCAAAAGGAGAGCAAGGAGGATGGAGAAGGGCCTTGAGGGGAAGCCATGTGAGGAGTAGGTGAGGTCACTTGTTCTGTTCAGCCTGGAGGAGACTGAGAGGAAACCTCAGTGCAGACTAAAATTTCCTCCTGAGGGGAAGAGGAGCGGCCAACACTGATCTCTTCTCTGTGGTTGCCAATGACCGAATGAAGGGAATGACCTGAGGTTGTGTCAGGGGAAGTTTAGGATGAATTTAAGAAAATGCTCTTCACCCAGGGTGTGGTTAGGCACTGGAACAGGCTCCTCAGGGAAGCAGTCACAGCACCAAGCTGACAGAGCTCAAGAAGTGTTTGGACAATGCTCTCAGGTACATGGTGTGGTTCTTGGGGGTGGTGCTGTGCAGGCCCAGTATTTGGATTTAGTTATCCTTGTAGGTCCCTTCCAACTCAGCATATCCTGTGGTTCTGTGATTCTGTCAATCATTAACCCAGCACTGTAAAGCCCACCATGAAACCATGTACCCAGGTGCCACATCTACATGTGTTTTAAATCCTTCTAGAGCTGGTGACTCAACCACTTCCATGGGCAGCTTGTTCCAATGCTTGACAACTATTTTCGTGGAGAATTTTTTCCATATCCAGCCCAAACCCCACCTGGGGCAACTAGAAGCCATTTTCATTTGTCCTGTCAGTAGTTACCCAGGAGAAAAGGTCAACCCCCACCTCACCACAACCTCCCTTCAGGCAGTTTTAGAGTGATAAAATCCCCTGAACTGCCTCATCTTCAGGCTAAACCACCCCAGTTTCATCAGCTGTTCCTCACAGGATTGTTGTTCCTCACAGGATTCACCAGGATTGTTGTCCTTCTCTGGACATGTGCTAGTAGCTCGGAAACTTCCTCGTAGTGAGGGGCCCAGAACTGGATTTCCATATGCACACACAATGTGCAAAGGTGTTACAAAATATGCAGTGTAATAACATTATTAAAAAAAAAGAAGACTAATCCAGTTATTAATAATCCAAATGCCTCCCAGAAGATTAAATAAATTTGCCACCTAAAATGTCTCTTGATTAAACATTATATGATTTCATATGCATTAATTCTTTCTAATAATAATGCTTCTCTGACCCTCTTACTGTATTGCTATTAAAATCTAAATGTCTAATAAAATGCAGTTAATGCTTTTCTATATACCTTCTTTGTTTCTGCTGTTCTTTACTAGCCTCTGTACCAGATGATTGTAAGATTAATGTGCATTCTTTATAACCTCAGACAATTACAGAACTGTTAAAAAAAAAGTGGTTGATCTAAACTCATAAGAAGACATGGGAAGGACTCATTTTCAAAATTATGTAATCTCTTACCAATGCTGGGAATCGTTTTAATGTACAGAAGGAGGTTAACTACCAAACTCAATTTAAAATATATTAATTTTAAAAGATCTCTTGATTAAAAAATATATATTTATTTTGAAGGTATCCTGTAGGTGATAAATTCTCTTCTATCTACTCCAAGCCTTGTGTAAATGGGGCTGATAGTATTGATTTAGTCTTTGGTAAGAAATGGCTGTATAAGAACCACTCAAATCACAGCAGATAATAATTATAGCAGTCTCAGGAGGGAAGCCAAAGATGGATTTATCATGGTAAGATGAACCATTTTTAGCAGAGTTTGATTCCTTTAGAAGACCACACAGAAAAGATTGAAGGCTTTTGAAATTATGCATTTGTACGAGCTATATTTTTAATTTGTGATCTGCCTGTCACGAGGAGTGGCACACAGCTGTGCCAACCTGAGGAGCAGAGAATGACTCAGAACATCACTGTTTTCTCCTCCCCCATGGGACAGATAAGTTACTTTGGACTTTCTCTTGTGTAGCAGTAACTTGTCTTCCCTGTCTGTCCAGATGCTCTAGGAAGGTTCAGAGGAGAAAAAGTCTGCCTGCTTCCAACTCAATTCCTAACTGCTTACTTTGAGGCTTCAGTACAGGCCTTTGTGAGTGAAGTCAGGCAGCCCATGAAGACAGGGTTATTAATGTCACTCCTTTCACAAACACTAAAGGACCAAGTCTGAAATGCTTCCTCTTGTTGAGTAGCACTTCATTTCAGGAATAATTCTAAACAGGAAAATTCATGTCTGCTGATGTTGTCATTTCTCTCTATTCTGTGAGTTTTGTATATTTTTTTCACTTATAATTGGTTTTGCAAACTGCTGAAATTTTCTTGTATTTTCTTGTATTGTATTACTTTCCTTTACTTCATGATCAGTTTAACTTTGAGGATCAAGAAATATGTAAGTATCTTTTCAAATCCTGTCCTTGTTTGGTTCTTTATGGAGGTAGTAAATGGAATTTGTGTTTGTTCAGTGAACAACTGCAGCTAGTGAATAGCAAAAACTTCCTTGAATTTGACAGTGTTCTGTGTTGAATTGGTTAACTGTTAAATTGTACCTAAATAAAAAAAACCCACAAAACCCACAAAAATAAAACAAAAAAATCAAGCTTGTTCTGGCCAAAAATATATCTGAACTAAGGAGAACATTAATGAATAGTTATGAAGAATTGTAGTAAAAACCTCTAGGAAAAACTATTACATGTGACTGTAACCAAGGATTTATTCTCATGGCTTTTAGCAATAAGTACAAAAAAAGAAATTCCATTTGCTAAAATGACAGCATCAGGTTTTCTGAACAAAAAAGGAAGGAAAGGAGATTAACTGAAAGATGAAGCAATCCCCTGCAAACTATTTATATTGCGGCCCAGTTGTTTAAGCAAATTCTGAAAAGACAGAGGCAACAGCAGGTTTAGTGTCAAATGTGTCACCTTCTCTCACACTGAAATCACAGAATAAGCCTTTACTTGTCCCATTTATGCTACATGATGTGCAGCAAAGGAGTCCTAAACTTTGTTCTTGCTCCTGTTTGCTGATGACATCATAAAAGGTCATTGGATACAGATAAGGACTTTGGGCTGATGGAGGAAACCTAATTTTAAAGAATTAAATGCTTAATTTATGTTACATAGCCAAGTCCTACTTTTAAGGGATAATTTTCCATGTCTTCTTTTTTTTATCATGATATCTGACTTCTTGAAACTGGAGATCCTTAAAGCAGAAAAGTAAATTAAAAAAAGATACCTTTACCAAGTTGAAAATTCTGAACATACAAATGATGGCCTGGCATCTACAAAGTTTGTTTGAAATAACAAAACTCTATGTATTGCCAACTATACACTCATGTCAACAGAACTAGAAACAGTAGAGAATGAGATTCTGTAGGGCTGAGGTGTCAATGAAGAAAAAAAAACTATCCCCATCATAAAACATCAAAAAGCCATTTAGAGAGATGGGAGAGTAAAAGAAAAGTATCTCCAATAGTGATACCAAAAAGGAGAGTCCTATGTTGTGATCTGCCAACAAATTCACAATCACCTCTAGAGGAATATCATTAATCTAAAGGGCTCAGAAAGCATCCCAAGCAGTGCTCACAAATGTGTGACTGTAAATGTAAGGAATATTAATAAATCTTAATATTTTAAAATAAATGTCTTTTAAAGTAAACTCAAATATATGAGTGTATTAGCCAAAGTTTTAAGAGTATTTAACGTTATTTAAAATTAAATTAGATTAAATGAAATGAAAAAATCTCCTTCCATAACTTTTCATTTTAACAGAAAAGGAGTTTCTCCTTTTCTCAAGTTCATCTGTTCTGAGCTTTTTCCCAGACTTTTCTTGCTTTCAGAAAGGATTTGCTTTTTTATTTTTTAATCATCTGATGTGATCATTAACCACAGTCTTGAGCACACCCAGTCCCTTTGTATGATCATGTCTGTGATTAGATCTGTGTTAAACTGCATCCATCATCATGCATTTTCCAAGTATGAGAAGGTGTAAGGAAATGTCAGTGTAAGAAAATGTTGGTCTTAGAGACAAGTTACATAGTTTGAAAGCTGGAAAAGATACCTAGAGTAGATATACAGTAGATGGTATAGCTCTGTCAAAGAGAGAGGTTGGCCCAAGGAATGAATCACAGTGTACAAAAATACATAATTGAACAGAGATGTTAATAACATATATCACCTACACTGTAAGGCCCAGGAAGAACACTGATGTAGTACTTACTGACATGTGAGCCAGACGTGCTTTGCAAGATCTTTTCTGCCCTTATTTTCTTTCCTCATTTTTTATGTTTTTCTAAATACATTCCTGATTATTGTCACCAGCTAGCTTGTGCCATTTCCTATTTGAACATGTGGCCTAGACATTCATGGTTTCACCCAGCAAAAAGCTTGTTTTAACCTTCCCTCCTTTCTGCTGGTACTACAGGCCAGTGGACAAATGGTAAGAGTGGAACTTGCCAGGGATATACCCAACTGCACATTCACTGACAGAGATAAGTATATATAATATTTAGCAGTAAGTGAAGTTTCCAATATAGTCTTAGGTATGGGCTGGAGCCCTGAGCTCTCCCTTCTTATCCAAATCCCACTGTTGGGAGGCTTTTATTTTTAAAATAACAATTGGTTTACAGTCTGTATTTGGTTACCAGTTTCTAATCGTTCAGAGCATAATTTCTTTTCACAAATTACTGTAATACATTGAAGCTAGGAGTTTGAAAGCCTGCCTTCTTAGGGAAAAAGTAGAGTGTTCCATTTTTGCAGCATGATAAAGAAGAACAAATGCACTTTGCAAGTCCATAAAGCCTTTTGAACTCTCTGCTTTTATTAATGTACTGCTTCCTTTTATATTTCTAGATTCCAACCAATTTTTGAGATAGCTGCATGTGTGTATATATTCAAGCAGTACACGTAAGCCTCGGGATAGATGGCAAATTATCTACATAAATCTTTAGATGTGTTTCAGAGAAACATGACTTTTCATTTTGCTGTTTACAGTCACAGAATCTATGTGACTCACGGCATCTTGATTTTGTGAAAGAATACCAACAAAAATGCCTAGTACCTGAGAAAAACAACATGAGAAAATTGTGTTTTGCTTCCAAATAACAGCCTGACTAAACCAGTATTGAGGGTTAATTGCTGGTATTTTTATTAACATGTATATTAGTGTTTTCTCAGCTGCCATTAAGCAGCCCATATGAAGTTGTTAGTTTTTTATACACTGAAACTCTTTCAGTGGTTATTTTAGCCATGAGTCTCCTGCAGCACTATCATTCAGGAGTGGAATCTTGCAGCTGCATCTCCAAGAGCTGTGCAGGAAAAAAAACCTTTTTGCTCTGGTGTTTGACCATATGTCCATGCAGACCTTGTTCATTTGATAAGATGGAAGGAAAGGAAGCTGTGTGTTCTCTTGTAGAGTTGAAAAAAAGTTTCTTATAAGAGCTGTTTTTTATTATAGGAGTAATTACAAACTTTTAAAGTAAGACATGTAAGTAATTTGACTCCTTAGATTCCATTTTTGCTACTATAAAATAGGAATTAAATATTGTTCTGACAGGTAATGGAATGCAGAGCTTTGTGATTTTCTTGTGAAGAGATCTATGTAAAAGCTGACTCATTTTCTGTGATTATTCTCAGGGAAGAAAACCTGTAACTGGGATGTCAGTAGAAAGCAATCACAAAAGGTACACAGACATGGAGATGAAAATTTTATTTAAAAACTTAGCTAATACTTGCAGAGAGACAAATTTTCCCAATTTATTCTATACAAATGTATTCATATCAGTGGAATGTGTTTATGCCAGACTGGCCCTTGTGTAAAAATCCATTTTCCCTGGATTACAAATTTTTTCCACAGTAGTCAGCATTTGATTAACTGGAAATACTTTTTTTTCCTCATATGAAAAGGCTCTTTTCCTATTCTTTATAATATTTAGTTTAATTCTAGTTTCACATACTATGTTTATTCTTGTACAGGAAGTGCTCTGTTTTCACATGTGTATTTTATATCCATTAAAGCTGTCTACAGTCATTATAAACTGCCCTTGTAAAACCCTGACAATGTCTTCACAGCATGTGATTATATTCTCTTCCTAATCTTCCATAACACAATCCTGCCTGGTTCTTTCTTAAGCAAGACTAATTGAGTTGCATCAATCAATTCAGTGCATAACTACGACTGAATTAAGTATTGACTAAGTCTGTGGTTCTGTTAGAGATTTGTATATTAAATTGAACAAAAAAAAGATATACCATTAAGAAGAAATCTTTGTAAAATATATATACTTAATGAAGAAAAATATGTAGTGCGTAAAGGGCTTTTCCTATCCTTTTTTAAAGTATTTAAACATATATATATACAGTAATAAAATATATCTATTATCTATTATATATTATATATCTATATATTCATAAACTAAGACAATGTCCCTTCAAATCATGGGCTAGTCACCTGACCCTGTTCAATTTCAGAAGATTTTCCACTAATGAAAATATGTTCTAAATAAGAAATTTGTGCTTTTTCCTGAAAAGAGCTCTTCATTTCCCATTAATAAATGTGTAGATTTTGATAATAAAAAAAAATATTTTCATTTAGTTATCCAAAATAAAAGTGAATTAGTCTTGAAGACTAATTTTTGTACTCTGATATCTGAGATTATTACTACAATTCAGTGTGCTTGGAAAATTTTACCTTTTCGGATGCTAAAAACCTGAAATTGATTTATGCCTTGGATGAGAAAACTTACTTCCAAATGGAATACGGTTTGTTTCCACAAAACATAATGTAACTTCTTTTATGATGAATAGACTTTCAGTATTCAAACTGATTACTCAATTTTGCAGAAAACTATCAGTTTAATGAGACATTGAATTAAAATGCTCAGGAAAAAAAATAAATCTTATTTTCTTCTACTTTATGACAAATGTTCTCCAAACACAACATAAGCAACATCCTCCCTCTGCAGTGCTGATGTGCTGATGAATTTTGCTGTACTATGAGCAGATTTAGGAATTTTGCATTCGTTGCACGTATGGAGCCATGTCACTGGTGGTAATTTTGTTCTTGGTCTGGGAAATGGGGAAAAAATAAGAATGAGAAGTGTGTCCTTTTTTTTTCATCAAGTGCAGATCTAAAAATCTCTCAGAATCTCAGAACTGTCTCCTAACTGGGGATAAAATAGCTGACAATAAACACAATTCTGTTTCTAGAGATGATGCTGTTTAATTCCCTGATCCTCATCATTCTTCATTTCTTATAGGTTGAAACTTGTTTCTGCTGGTGAAAAGAAAATCCTATTCCTGTTGTACAAAAAATTTTCTTAAGAGAAATTCTTACCTTTTTATATGCATTTCCCAGTAAAGAGTCAAAGTAACAAACACACATAAGCCAGGAAGAGAACAGAGAGAAAGGGCTTAATTCATAGCAAATATTTTTTTCTATTACTAATTTGCCCTATGCACCCTTCACCTGTTATGTTCCTGCAATCATGTGGAGCTCTGGGGGTATCAGTGTGATTAAACCCAGGCCAAACTCCTTCTCAAGGGGAGTTGTGACCTTCTCTCTTTTTGTGCTTCACAAGCTCGCCAGCAGTGGTGGTGCCTAACAGAAATCTAAGATTTACTGCCTACCTCACATACTGGGGATGTCTGTCACCTTTTCCTACCCAAGAATAAATACATCTCTCTCTCTTTTGCTTTCTGGTTTGATTGGGTTTTATTTTTTGCCCCTGGCTCTGGCCTCCTCAGAAGCCACTGACTGGTTAAGCTGCTCCTCATCCTTATCTCAATACATTTTCTGCTGTAATGCTATTTTAACATTTCCCTTGCAATACCATTTATTCTCCTGTTGTTTTATAACTCCTTCTGAGATATAGTTCTTCCTAACTTTCATCTACCTCACACAGGCCATGTGTCAGCTTTGCCAGGCTCATCAGAAGTACCTGATTATCCTCTCAGTGAGCTCAAGGTTAAGTATCTTGACCCCAGAGTTTGAAATTCTGAATTGCACCATATCTCATTCACCTCTAAGTCAAAGATAAGAGTTTGAACCCCCTTGTGGAAGATGAAGATGGAAGATTGTTGTTTAAACTCAGAAAGATACGCATTTTTCTTAACTTATTCAGATCAATTTGATTTCTAGCTGCTGCAATTTCTGTTGGCTTTTGTAGCAGATTGTCTCTCTTTCACCAGCAACGTTTCTGACTCAAGTGCTGTGAAACGCAAATAGATTTCATCACACAGACCAGAAGAAAACAGTGACAACAAATAAGATATGCGTAATATGTGATAGATCTGACTTCCAATTTAAAAGAATTTGTATGAAAGCCACTTTATAAGATTCAGCCAGCTCTAAATTATTTCCTTTATAAAAACATTTAAAAACCCCAACCAAAAATATGAAAACATCTTATGTATAGCGGGTAATAGAAAGGGGAAGTTAAAAACAATATTTGTGGGAAATATGTCTTTGATATTGCTATTTGTTATAAATACTTTGAGTGAATTATCAGTGAAAAAATTCAGCCATATTAGAAGGGTATTTTGTGAACACTTGTGATTTAGTGTGATTTTACAGATTAAAAAACAAAAAAAATCATATACAGTGATGTATAAACAGCCAGTGTTCATCTTGAAAACCAGTTATTGGTGTCCATTTGGGAAAGTAACAGTTGCAAGGCAAAGTATCAGGATGAAAGTGTAATTTGTCCATGCAACTGTGCTGAGTGCTATCATCTATGTAAATAGAAAATCAAAACTGTTTCAATTTTAAATTCAATTATTTATTTTAGGCCTAACATTTTATAAATATTGAATTTTGTTTTATTATTTTTCCCAATATACTTCAAAAAAATTCTATATAAATTTTAAGACTCCTTGATTTCCCAAAGTAGTTGATAGTGCAGAGGATTAAAAACAATTTTCAAAAATAAAGATAATAATATTCTTTTTATATTCTCTTTCATCATGGAGGATTTTTGTGCTGTATTTCTCTTCACTAGAGATCAGGGAATGGTCTAGCAGGGGGTGTCCTTGCTCATGGCAGGTCAGGTTGGAAATAGATGATTTTAAGGTCCTTTGCAAACCAAACCAAACCAAACCATTCAATGAGACTTAGAATATAACATATATATTTTTCATTAACATGTCCTGTGCAAGAATTTCTATTTGTTATACTTTCCACATGAACCTAATTATGAAGAATATGCAAATGATTTTAAAAATCTAAAATTTTCTTCATTAAAGATTAATTTTAGTGTGATCTCCTTGGGTGCCATAGGAGACACAATCAAAATAGTTTTTTTGAGTCTTTGCGACATCAACTTTTAAAAGTGTTTTCAGCCAAAAAGGAGAGTGAAGTCAAAAAATAATCCAGTTTCCCTCAGTTTCATTACTTTTCTTTTTTATCTTAATTTCCTTAAAATATCACCATTATTAAAAAATTTTTCTCAGTTGTTCTTAAAATTATTAAAACCGGACATTTGAAAATACAAATATTTGAACTTCATCCTTCAAACTTTAAACCAGCTTATATTCCATCCTTTTGTTTTAATTTGGCAGCTTTTCCAAAAAATGGTGGTGTTTTATTTTAATAGTGGAATGCATGCTGCTACACTGCAGTGGAGGGTACCTTGATGGTATGAAGTCGTCAAGTCAAGAATTGCAGCAACACTTTCAGTGCTGCAAAAAAGGAGGCAGTGACACTTTCAAAAAAGAGCTGGCGGTGTTAGGACTTGTTTAGGCAAACCCAAACTCCTGTTCATACAGGATATCTTTCAAGTTTCTCTCTCTAAGTTCTCCTTAATAGTCCTTAATATTAACTGTTTTGTATTGTGTACTGTATGCAACAATCTTTCAGAACCAGGTTTTACTGAACAAAAATGTACACCAATAAACTGCTACAAAAAGCATGGTTTCCTTTCAGAAATCAGGATTGATTTTCAAAGGAAGGTCCACATTTGCTTTGCATCATCCTTCAGCTCATACTGAAAGGATCACAGTGTAGCCAAGTCTTTGGCTTCTTCTCAGTCATTTCCAAAGAGAAATAATAAATTATGTCAAAATGCTCATATCTTTCTTCTTGAGAACCTTCCAAACAGCTTCTCAGAGCTATTTCAGAGCAGCAATTATCACCTGTCCGGGTGATTTTATGAAGGTACAAATGTCAAAGTTTTACCTGAGAGAAAACATCCTTACAATAAAAGTAGCATAACATACTTTACCTTTTAAGAACAGAAAAATGCAGCTGTTTCACACAGATTTTCTTTGCATTAAGCGAGGAACAAGTATAGATGTATGCCTAAATGTGATAGATATCACATCCATCGATTAATTAAGTAGGATCTTGTGATGACAGAATAGAATGCAGATTGTATATGTATACCTATATTACTATATTCATCATAGAATCTGCTAATTAATCTGTATTTATATTATTAAAAGTATACTTATGAATATTTCTAAGTAATATGTATCTATACCTATTAACATCTCAAGGTAAACGCATACTTTATGAAAACAAAATGAACAAAATGAACCAGATTGGCTGGCAATGCCTCCTCTCTTCTTAGCAGATATCACAAGTCTCCTCTGAAAATTCAGGTCTCAAGTTCACTTTCCCTGACCAATTTTTAGCAGTCTAAGGGTTATTTTTTCAGACAGCAATAGTAAAATTTGGAATTTAGATAAGACTAGTTCCAAGTGGCTATCAGTCCTAATGCAATCATCAATACAGGAAGAGACAGCATATACGTGTCTGAGATGTAAAACAATCTTCTTCAGTATAACATCTTATTTCTTGTGCTTTTTTCTTCCAGTTTTTCTGTCTTTGTTATGTCTACCTGGTGTTCAAAAATTTTAAATAGAACCTGTGGAAAATACTCTATATCCATAGGAACCCAAAAATTGACATAGAATGAAATTGCGGCAGACAATTGCACAGGGAAAAGTGAATGCAAGTTACTTCAACTTTTTTTAAATGTTACAAAAATAAATATGAACTTTTTTTGACATCAAAATTTTTGACAACTGGAAATTGATACTTTACATTGAATTTGCTGTTGATAATTTGTGATTTTTTTAAATATATATTTAATTTTTCCTTCTTTTGTTCATAATAAGAAAATCAACTGAATAGCTCCAGTACACTGGAGTTTTGGAAACCCCCTATATTTTCAGTAATGAAACTTGCAAGTTCATTGCTCCAGCCCTAGGCAAAGGACTCTGTTCCAATGGTCTTTCTTTTTCTTCATGTAGAGTTTAACAGGTCTGAAGAACTATTTCTCCAGCTAATATAACCTTTGTTTAACTTTCTTGAGCATATGTGAAACTATCAACATGGAATGTTTATAAGCCCCAGGCCTGTAAGGATTAGGCAAATAAGATTTTTTGCTTTCTGCTCTGCTTCAAAAGCAGCTAAGGGTTATGCATTCCAGTTCCACAAAGCACCTCATTCAGACCTAGTTTTAGGTGCTTAAGTCCAAGAGAGAGGGAAAATTTCCTGAGTACCTCTCTTCAGAGATTTCTCTTGCCTGTTTAGCCTGAGGTGCTGTAAACGTGCCCAGATCTGTTGATGGAGTGTACCTGTCTCCTAGAGATATCGTGTTTATCAATTACAGTTCTGAAAATAGGTACTGTGCTGTAATTGCCAAAATTCTGTCTTGAGCACTTCACTCATGACCCTCACCAAAACTAAATGCAATACTGTTAGTGCAGTAGAAACAGGCACAAGAAGCAGGACAAAGTTACAGTTTTGCTTAACTTAGATCTATCTGTGTCATTCTTTATGCACCTTTTCCAAAACTCATATTACTTGGAATCCATTTATGAAACAGAACCTCATCTGGAAGCAATTGGCATTGCTGTTGATGTTAACTTCCAATGTATTTAGGGACAGTGATTCAATTTTAATGCCACCTGACCCAAGTCTCAATAGAATCCATAAAACATGAAAAATATTTATGTCTTAAATACCCAGGAAAAATGTTACCATTTGTTTAGACTCTTATAATTGATCAGTTGTTTAGCTTTTTCAATGATCTTAATAAAACATTTTCATTACTAAATGGAAAAATAACATGCAAAACACATGCGTAAATATTTTCTAGAAGGAAGCAAAATGAAGTAATGATTCAAACACGGTTTATGTATCTGCTTCTAGTCATCAGGTGTAAGATGACCATTTTGATGTGCCTTTTTGGAAATGTTTGTTAGCTCTGATACAAATATGGTTTTTATTGTTTAGGTTCAAAATCATCACCATGAAGTTAAGCATAAGTCAAAAGCATAGACTTCTCAAAAACACATTCTAGGGGAAAATATTTCAATGATTCCATTTATCCCACTAAAACTTAAATGTAGTGCTCAGAAGAGTCACATTACTTTTTTTTTTATTATTATTCAGGACAACATTTTTAGATTTTTAATAATTTCAATTATTTTTCTTTTCCCGAAGTGTCATCTGAAATTTCATCAGCAAATTATTTTTTTCTGCTAAAACCCCCAAATTTTTTCTTATGAAACTATTCCCATCCAATAGTAACAAATTAGTTATGAAACACTTAATGTATTCTACTAAAACTAGGAATTACACAGAAATTCATGGGATTTTAGTAATGTTTTGTATGAGTGACAATGCATTTTCACATCTAAATTTCACAATTTTAAAACTCAGATGAAAACTTTCTATCAAATCTGCCTTGCAGTCATTCCAACTTCAACTTAGCTTTTATTTGTTTGTAATGTTCACATTCTTACTGGGAAGGAAAACAAGGTATAGGAAAACAAAGCTGCCATCAAAATTTTATATGGCATATATTTTTTTAGGCTGATTGCTCCTGGCCTCCTGTATGTAAATCAGATAATTAAAAATGTATAATGTAAGTGTAAATATGAACAATGAGAGAACATCTTTGACAATGATGAAAGGAGTCTTCTTCAATGTTAGAAATGAGAAGATAATGAACCAACAAAATTATCTTTCAGTCTTTCACCTTCACAGATTAACTGAGGGGATTTCTTCTGCAAAAAGATGAACACATAAAACAAAAAATCTGGGGAAATGCTTGAAAACTCTTTCCTGAGGATTTTGAATGAGTGATGTAGACTCACAGAAGGATTTTCTAAACACTGCAGTCTCTCATTAAGTAGGTCTCTGTGAGCAAAGTATTTCTTGGCCAAGTCAGTGTTCTTCTCTTCCCTGACACATTTTTTTAATGAGAATATTACATGAAAAAATCTCTGAATGTCAAGACAGAGAGGAAATTCATATTATGTAAACAACTGGTGTAGCTAGAGAAGGCTGGAGAAGCTAGTGAGACTCAAGTCTGATGGAAGAGCACAAGAGAAAAAGGAGCCTGAGATTTTTGTTTTGTGTTATTGTAGATCTCCATCAAAACTGTCTTGTAAGAAAGGGTCCTTTGCATTATAAGTGGGACTGATATTCCAAAAATTTACCAACTGGCTAGACAGACATCACAAGAACTTCATCTCCCTCTCTCATGTGTCCTATTACCTTCTCCAGTAAGAGAACAATGGACTCATAGATCTTGAATTTACATGCATTGTTGCAACCAGCCTTGGCAAGTTTGTGACTGTATGTTTAATTGTTAAATTACAACACTTGATCACAGAGCTTTCAGCTTTGTGTTTGCTGTTTCTTATGAAACCCGCCTCAGGAGTCACTACAGCTTTTGAAATTATACAGTGAAAGACTTTTGCTTTGAAATATATATGGTCAATTACTGACTTTACTCTTTGCAGCTGCTTCCAGCTGATATATCCTGTGCCACCAGGAGTATCCAAAAATGACACTACCATAACTTACAAAGACAGCATCTGAATTGCCATGCAACATTCAAGCAGAGTCCAAAGCTAAAAGAGGGAGAATATGATATTTATGTAAACCTGACATTTTTCTCAATGCAGATCTCTTGATCATTGATGAATCTTCGTTTCACCAGGAAAAAAAAATAATAATGCAGAGATTTAATTTTGGAAACAAGAAGAAAAGGACAAGATTTATTACAGTTCTGGTCTGAAGGTTCTATATTGCCCAAACACTTTTCATATTTTTCAATACAATGTATTGCTCTGACACAAAAGGTCACAAAGTTTTATGCTGCAAAATAAAGAATAGAATAGAAAAGGGGAAATATAATTGTTTTGGTTGAAAAGTTCAGTAAGGTCTAGAAATGTTGGACAGTTGGACACTGATTTTATTTTACTACAGGGTCACACATTTCAATGACAGCACAGTCGATTCAGTACTGCAGCTGATTCAATTTCCTGTGCCTTGCCTGGGAAGAAAAGTAACTTTCTAAAAAGACAGTATATTTTCAATAATCTTTCAAATCATTTATCTGTAACAACTGCTTAGAAGGCTGACATTGAAATCCATTTGCTTATCAAAATGTTTTCTTCTCCACAATGTGTAAAGCTTCATGCTGGTTATTGTAAACTTGCCATTGATTTTTTCAAACAATTGCAGAGAGCTGGGGTAAAAGGAAGGTCACATTTTGAAGAAATATGGGTAGCTGAAAGGTCTAATAAGTAAAATAGATGACAGATAGTATTTTTGTAGATTGCAAGCTTTTTGTTTTCAAGGCATGTTGAACAGTGTTCATTTCACTTCATCACAGTTGGCAGTGATACAAAAAAATCTTTAATTCAAAGTAAATCAGTATTACAAGAGTTTTCAGTCTTGGAAAACTGACCATTCATCCCAACAATTGCAGCACAAGAAATTTTTGCCCTTGAACAAAATTACTTTCAATACTTTTGAAAACAACAACAAAAAAATTATGATGCTTATTTCAGAGTACCAAGGAGAATACCTGCTTTCCTTATAAAATTTTATTTTCCTTGCAAATATATGAAAGTAATATCCAAATATGGAATTTCAGCACAAGTTGACCTTGGAGATGAGAGCTAGGTAACTATGTTCTCCAAATGTCCTCAGCAGAATAAAAAATTTGGTATCTTGAAATAATCATACCGTAGAAGCTTTCAGAATTGAATCAAATAGGTAAAACCTCAATTCTAGAATAAATGGCTTCTTACCTGCAATTTCAAGTTAAATTATCGGTTGTGTTAATACATTTTATCTGTGACCAGTGCAACATCCTCACTGAAGCTTTATGTCTTTGATGTCTGAATTGCCTTTTAATATTCTCTTTTTTGATTAATTTACATAGATGAATGCTTGCTGTTCCTGCAGGAAAATAGGCATTTTTGAACTGCTAATACATGCAGCTGAAATGACAGTTAATTCATTAGGGGCTTTCATGCCTATTTACATGGGCTTTCACACCTATTTCCATGGCATTCAGTTATGCATGACACTATTGCAAAAAACATTTTCATAATGTAAGAGAACAACACTACCTATTGTTAGACCAATTAAACCTTTTTTTCTTTTATTGATAGGAAGAAAAGATGAAAAGTCATTATAAAGGCTTAGGGCAACCTTCTGTTTTTCATTAAGATTCTGTCCTGGAAGGAAGGAAAGAAGTATAGAATAGAAATAAATTAATCTTCTTATATAAAAGGAAAGAAAGAAAAAGGAATTAAAAGATTCTGTCAAAATATATCAGAAAGAGTTCTTGTTTTTTTCCCCCTATAAATCAGGAACTGAAGTTGTAAATAAATTGAGGTATAGCTAATATTTGCTATGCACAATACAAAATTTTCTTGTCTTTACAATATTTTGGCTAAATTTCAGTTATTGCATAAAGAATGAAAAACTTTAATTCTTTTTAGGACACAGTGTCAAAACACAGCAAATAAAAGAGAGTGGATACATAGGCGATAAATTAATGTAACTAATAATCCTAATTCACCAAGGAAACTAGGAAAATGTATTTACATAATAAAGTTTATACCATTTCATATCATTTTAAAGAGCAAAGTCCGACAAAGAAAAAAAAAAAGATAATTTATCTGTACTTGTGTAAAAAGCAACATATTTTAGAACATTTTCAACCAAGATCACTTAATGAACACATAATTTTTTTTTAATGAGGAAATGTCATTAGAAATAATTATATGAGTTACAGTTTTAAGTTTATCACCAAAATTTAAATGCAATATTAACAAAGCAAATTACTAACTATGGATAGGCTGCATGTCTACCATAAGATAAAACACCACTGAAAAGACTAAAAATTTTCATAAGGAATTTTCTAGACTTCATGTTTGGACATGCCAAAGTTGAAGAGACAATTTGTGAGAAAATTCAGTAATACACCTGAGAAAGAATGGTAAAACCAGGCCTTTCATACCTCAGATAAAATACTTGAAAAATTGCCTCAAGTTATTTTTATCAACAAGATATGGACGTGGCTGAACATCTCATGAGGGAATAAATTTTGTGCCAGAGCCAGAAAAACAGAGAGCAAATCCCGGTGTTCTTGTTTTGACGTGGCCGCACGGCCTTCCTGACTGCACCCCACACCAGGCTCCACCATCTATTGACTTGATATCCCTTTCGAATATTGCAAAAACATATCCCTCCCTACCAAATGTTTCTACTGAATGTCACAGAAAACAGCGAAGACTAGACAGCTTCCAAACACTTTCCTCCTCACTCTAACCCCTTTCCCTGTATTTGTGCAGTTCACTGCTTGTGCTAGCTCTATTTGCAGAAGCAGTCCAGGAGAAGAAACAGATACCAAATGGAAGTAGCTGTCAGTAGCAGAGCCATGGTTTTCCTCCTGACAGAAAACAGTTTGTCTGTCCTCATCATCCTAAGACTAATGTCTAGAAAACCTGCTTTGCCACTTAAATAAACCACCATAACCTCAGCAGAATGCAGGTGCTGCTGACATGAAACCTGAAGGATTCTTCTTTTCCCTCCAGATTCAGCTATGACTTCAAGTCTGTCATCAATGTGACACCCTAGAGAACTACTCTTCTTGTGTCTGAAGTCAGGTCTGTTATTTGAACACAAATATGTAAGCAATATCTAACATTGATCATGCAGGAACAACCATGCTGTTCTTTAACTTTAAATTACAGAGATTTTAACAGATGTTCAATGTGATGCACTTCTATTAAAAATACAATAAATATACAGGACTGTGGAGAAATATTGATAACATAGTGGCTTAGTGAGCTGGATTAACCTGGAGGGCTCAAATCCAGGTGCCAATCACTTTGATTAACAGTTCAGGGAAGGCTGCTCATGAAGTTACTCAATGACAGCCCATTTTCTGATGCATTTTGGCATAAAAATGTTAACTCCCAGTCTGAAGATTGTAAAGTGGCTAGTTATAACACTGGGAGCTGGTTAGGCTATAAAACTGAAGTCATGTTTACTAAGTAATTTGAATCACAAAGTCCCTTCCAATCAACTGGTACAAGGGTTTACTCACATTCTTTTCTTTTCAAAGATTCTTGTTTTTCACATTGCTTGAGAGAATTTATGCCCCTTGCTGTTTCTACTTCTATATCTAGTACTCAGGATGTTATAATTCTACCAGTTGTGGAATACTCCAAAATGATAGAACTGTCTTGATGATACCACACAGCTGTAAAGTGCTGTGACTGTCTGTCAGCATGACATTTTCTCCATACTTGCACTGAGCAAATTAATTTGGGATGAAAAATAGCTACAGAGTGGATTGAAATTTTTTGACTAAAAGTACTGATTTGGTCATGAAACAAGATATCAGATAAGTCTGCAAATTCAACTACACTGAGAATGTAGCTTCTCCGTACTCAGTAACATCTAAAATGTATTCAAGTAGACCATGTAAATCAAGAAACACTGAAAAAATCCTATATGAGGTGGCAGATTTGTTATGTAACTGAACTGAAGACATTTGAAAAGGATGTTGCTTTTTGCCCCTCTTCCTTTATCCATATGTTGTCTTTAATTCTCTTCACCAACTAATGTAAATTCCTCTTAGTTTTGTTTTTATTATTTTATAATTCTATAGTGAATTCAAATACTAAAAATATGCATTGAAATATTACTATTTTTAAAGGATCAATATATATTATTTGACCCATAGCATTTTTAATATTTATTATTATTAGAATCACAGAGTCATTTAGGTTGGAAAATAACATTAAGATCATCAAGTCCAACTGTTAACCAAATGTTAGCACAGCACTGCCAAGTCCACCACAAAACCATACCTTCTATAGGCCTTTTAAACACCACCAGGTTTGTTAACTTGACCTCTTCCCTGGCCAGCCTGTTCCAATGCTTAACAACCTTTTTTGTGAGGAATTATTTTCCTAATATACAATCCAAATCTCCTCTGGCACAACTTGAGGATTTTTCCTTTTGTCTTAATGATGTTGCCTAAGAGAAGAGACTCACCCCCACCTCACTACAACCTCTTTCTTAATAGATGCAGTTATAAATTCTCCCTTGAGCCACCTTCTCTCCAGGCTAAACACTCTCCATCCCCTTAGCCCCTCCTCAGAGGACTTGTTCTCCAGCCCCCTCACCGCCTCCATTGAGCTTCCCTGGACCAACTCCATCATCTCAATATCCTTCTAGCAGTGAAGGACTCAAAAGTATTTCAAATACAAGGGGAAAATAATTTCTTAATCCTGCTGTCCACACCATTTTTTTTGCACAGCCCAGGTTGCCATTAGGCTTCTTGGACATATGGACACACAGTTAGTTCATCCTCAGCCAGCTGTCAACAAACACTTCCAGGCCCTTTCCCAGCAGGCTGCTTTCCAGCCGCTCTGCCCCCAGCCTGTAGTGCTGCAGGGGGTTGTTGTGGCAGAAGTGTAGGACCCAGAATTTGGTGCTGTAAAACCCATGCCAGAGATTCAGACTCAGACTGGTGTGTCAGCCCATCTATCTGCCCTGATCTCCTCCAGCAGATCAATACTCCCACCTAACTTGGTGTCTTTGAATTTACTGAGGGCACTTTCAGGCCCCTCATCCAGATCAATAGATATTGAACAGGACTGGGCCAAATACTTAGCCCTGGGGGACACCAATAGTAACCAGACACCAACAGGTCATGGCACTGTACATCATCACTCTCTGAACATGGCCATCCAGCCAGTCCTATCTAAGACATGGGCTGCCAGCTTCTCCAAGAGAGAGCCATGGGAGATGGTATCAAAGGCTTTGCTGAAGTCCTGATGGACAACACCCACAACTGTTTGATCATCATCCACTAGGCAGGTCAAAAAAGGACATCAGCATGATCAAACAGGACCTGCCTTTTTTAAACCCATGCTGTCTCAGCCTGATCTCTTGATAGTCCTGGCTGTGTGTGTATATAAGAACTATATATCCTCACACATGTATATATACACATAACTTTGTAATTGTAATTTAGTAAAACTGTGCATACAGTGCGGATGACTAGAAGTACCAAAAAATATTCACAGGGAATTTACATAAAAATTGAGCTAATATTTTTCAGAAACATTTTTTGTTTGAAAAATTTCACATCTGAAAGTCTCTGATCTCCAGAGATATGATAGAAAGCAAATGAGAAAGAGAAAATACTGTATCAATCCAACAAGCCACCTAGTTCTCTAGATAAGTGTGCATAAAATCACAAATAAAGAAAAGATAGTTCTTTCCCAGTGTCCATATAGATCAGATTTTTAAAGTTGATTGAACAGAATTCTTTTTATCTGCTCCATCCATTCCGCATACAGTGCTCTTATCTTGAAAAAGCAAGATTGAATGGAAGAATGGGAATAACTCTCCTAAATCAACTCTAATTTAAGACAACTGGCAAGGATGTTTTTGGTATGTCTTGAAATGAAAGAGTTTGGTTGTTAATGCTAGTGTAACAATATGCAAAATCTCTCCAATTGCAGCGCATTCTGAAATCTTTTGATCAGAACATTTGGAAAAACAGATCAAAGTCATATCAGGATGTTCTTGAAACTTCACTACTAAATTTCCCTGTTTCTTATTTCAAGCATACATTATACAAGTATACACTTAATGTTTTGGGGATGGGAAGGGGTTTCCCAATAGAAGAAACCTCTGAGAGCTGGGAGAGCCACCACGATCCCTCAGAGAGGCAGTAGGGACAGGACCAATAGTAGCCAATCCCATAATGCATAAAGGAAGCCCTTGGGAGCACTGGTGGTCAGGAGCAGTGCACATGGGGCGTGGTGATCAGCCAGGGCCCTGCACAGCACTTTGTGTGGTGATTCACACAGGAAGGGAGCTGGAGCCCTGCCAGCCCAACCAGGGGTGGTGTGGTACCCAATCAGCAGAGAACCATGGCCTCCCTAAGCTCTGCCCCCACCACAGCTGACACAGTGCCCAGACAGAGCTCCTGTGGGGACACACTGCCACTCTGGTGTCAGTTTCAGGCTGTGCCCTGCTCTTAGGTCAGCACAGGACTGCAGCAGTGAGCAGCCCTGGGGAAGGTGTGCCCAGGTACAGGAACCCCTCTGCTCAGTGACCGAGCTCTGGGAGGCAGTGGGTAGGTTGACAGTATCAGCTAGTACGAGAGAGATACAGGCATCTGTACAGCCTTCCTTGGGCCAGGCCCAGCAGCTGGCTCAAATGCATGATATTGAGGGCTCTATATCCTCTCTCCAGCAGGCTAAACACTGTGACTTAAGGGACGGTGATGAGCTCCTGCTGGTCAGCCAGCACATCTCTGTGACTATTCCACCTTCCCAAAGGCCCTTGCATACGAAGTACAAGGTCCTGCAAGTGGAATCAAACAATAATGATGATGGTTCCCAACAGCCCCACGTAATGCTGCAGTCTTGGGGCAGAGTGCCTGAACACGAGCCAGCAGTGTGCCCCGGTGGTCAAGAGAGCCGATAGCATCCTGGCTTGTGTCAGGAATCATGTGGCCAGCAGGACCAGGGAAACAATTCTCCCTCTGTAGCTGGCTCTGGTGAGGCCACACCTTGAGTTCTATGTCCAGATGTGGGCCATAATTCAGGAAGGACATTGAGGTGCTGGGGCAAGTCCAGAGAAAGACAACAAAGTTGTTGAAAGGGACTAAGTCGTATGAGGAGCAGCTGAAAGAAATAGGATTGTTCAGCCTAGAGAGGAGGAGGCTCAGGGGAGACCTTATCACTCTCTACAACTCCCTGAGAGGAGGGTGTAGCCAGGTGGGGATCAGCCTCTTCTCAGGCAGCCCGTGACAGGACAAGAGGACAGAACTTCAAGATATGTCAGGGAAGGTTCAGGCTGGACATAAGGAGGAATGTCTTCACAGAAAGGGTTGATAAGGTTTGGAACAGGCTGCCCAGGGAGGTGCTGTAGTTGCCATATGCTTGCACACACACACAAGTGTACTATTTGTATATGTATATGTAATGTATATGCATATGTATATGTACATGTATATATGTACGTGCGTGTGTATGTGTATGTATATGTATATTCACCTAACAATTTTACTTATACATGAGGGTTAAAATACACTATTATAAATTACATTTTTACTTCAGTGGCAAACCGTGGCAAAAGAAACACCGGAGCTGTTCTACATCTGGATCTAACATATGCAGCATCTGCTTCATTAAGGTCTAGTCTCTCTCAGCTTTCAATAATATTCCTATCTTTTTATAATCTTTATTGTTTCCTATTCAAACTCTTCATGGCCAGTACCATGAATTATTTTGTTTCTAAATTCTTAATTCAGTCTACAATGAAAATATATTATTCACACACATTTATTATGAAATTTCAGAAAATGGGCATAAATTTTTAATATGAGTTAAACTAAGCAAATATAAGTTCACAAAATACTTTCAAACTGGCATACATATGGAACACAGACCTGAAAAGTCGGCTGAACTTAATGAGAATCCATGTTAGAGTCAAAGGCCTTGGCTCAAACTGAACATGACAGGGTCTATTTTTTTTCCAGCTGCTTGACTATAGTGGCCAACAGCTAACTTTAGCTAGATGCTTTGTATACATTTCTGTTATTAGTTTTCCATGTAAGCAATATTACCTTTTGCTACAGGGATAGCAGGCAGTCATAAATAAGGGACAGATGACTGCTACAATGAAAAAATAAAATTAATAGTCTGTGCAAGGGAGGATGTGATTTATTTTGTGATCTGAATAAAAAAATTGTGACAAAATAATTATGATAAAATCTATTTGGTACACTTAAATATGGCATAAAGTGAGCAAAAATACTGTTTACAATGAAATTTTACAGAATCATTTTTGTGCATTGCTGCTTTGAAACCCCAGACTAACTTTTGTTTGTTAAACTCAATAGCCACTTTGAAGAGTGTTCATAAGGTTTCTAATTTTGTTGGGCTCTGAAGCACAAATACACAGTAACTCATTAGATAATCTAGTGCATCTGTCCATATATGTACCCTGAGCCTGAGCAGAATGGGCTCTATGTTGTTATGATGCCTTGAGGAGCTAGAACAGAGGCTAGACAGAGTTAGAAGAATAAAGTGGATAAAACCTAAAGCATAAGTCAGACCCCTTTCCATGCTATTATCTCAATTTTACCCTCTGGCTACTCACTCATGCTTCCTACACAGCACATTTGTGTGCCTGGAGTAACTCTCCTAAGTGCAGGTACCTTTGAGAACAACAATTGCTAAACCTTTCTTCTCATACTTGCTTTTATAAAGAGCCTTGATGAATCTCAATATTTGAATCTCATCTCCATTTCTTCAAGTAAGAGCACATCTATATGGTGAAGTCAATAACTATTGTAGGATAATTAGGGTGAGGATTTTAAAACCAGAAATGTTCCCATGTTGAAAAACAATGCTACAGTATTGTTGACACTATCATCGTTGAAGAAGTTTGGAGAGGTCAAATTGCCGAGGGTGGACCAGTTTTCGTTTTAAAAAAAATGACTGCTTTTAGAACACTCTAAAAGGAACTTATGTGAGGGGAGGAGGATCACAGGTGTTTTTTCCTACGTGTTTTTGTGTTGGGTTTGTTTTATATTTTTTGAATGGTATCATTTATTCCAATCGATTCTTACCACTCCCTCCCATCCTTGAACTTGTGAATTTATGTTGACCCCACACATGGGCATGCTCATTTCCAACTGGTAACACCTTTGTGCATGTTAGATGAATCAAAGTGGGTTAAAGTAATGGTACAAAAGCACTGGATACAAAAAGCATGGGAAATGCAATGGGAGCAGTCATTGTAAAAAAGAAACAAGTCTTCAACATCTATGCTAAGTAAGCAAGTCTTAACATCTGCCTGTTCTAGTCACAGGGAATGACTGAAGCATAGACTCAAACAAGGGATTCAAAATTCAAAAGTATTCCCTTATCTTCTTGGTTTGTAAGCCACCTGACTCTTTGGCTATATTGCACTACTGGCCACAAATACAGTCGAAATTTCAACAGAGAAGGCTGGGAAAAGGAGTTTTAAGGTAGAAATTTATAAATTGATGTTAATAAATAGACATTCTACTCTGCATAATATTGTGATTTTCATGTTGCAAACAGAAATATTTTCATTTAAATACTGAACCAGGAAAAACTTGTCTTAAATACCAAAGTAAACCTTTAGTCTCATAATGTTCACGTGCAAATTTGCTTCAAAACTTTCCATTCTGTTTACCTTTCTAGTACAAAATTAAAGAAATTGAATCTTGGACATCTTCACAGTTAGGGAAAATTACTTTGCTAATCTCTGCCAAGAGACACAGATTGAAAATCTTTACCTCCAATATAGAAAAACTGCAGTAAAGTTAATTTAAAAATGCTATTGCTGTAATGCTGAGCAAAACCAAAATGAAAACAAAACAACAAACCAAACATACAAAGAAAAAAACCAAGAACATCACTCCAAACCCAACCAAACAAAAAATATCCCCAACTCATTTGTTAGCTATTCAATCATCACAGGTCCCTAAGCACAGTCTCAAGATGCTGCAGCTTCCATCTGAGCTTCCTTATTAAATAACAGCTTTATTTTTTAAGGCAAACTGAACTCTCTCACTTTCAGAGCTCTGTTATAGAACGGAAATGTAGGGATTTTTCTTTAAAATCTAATCAATGGGATCTTGAGCACAGGCAATTACTTGCTTTTCTTTTAACTAAAAGAATATTGTTATTGCATATCACTGAAGTGTAACGACACAATCCTTTGGGTACCTAATTTTTTAATTTCCACAGCTTCATGTTAGGAATATTAGATCATTATAAGTGGAATACCAGCTCTGAGTGTCCCCAGATTGTACATACATGGATATATTAACTGACACTACTAGGATTCCTACCTTAAAACTCTGAGATTCTTTTATTGTAAATTTTTCTCTGAAAATTTTACTGTTTATTTCTTAAAATGACAGTGCATTGTTAACTTTTGTTATTCAGAGGTAAGTCAGAATAACTTTGCTATATAGAACTTTTATATCAGACTGGACTCCATGGATGGTCCATTCAATTGGGCTGTTTCATTAGTTCCACTGTATAAATGAAGTCAAACATACACAGAACTATCCTTGTATCAAAGCACTTCTATGCATATTTATTTCTTGACACTTATGTCACTCGATCCAAGGACAGATGAAGGAAATTAATGAGGAAAATAAACTGGTTGGTTTAAAGTTTCTTCTACCCTTCCAGAGAATGGAATAACTATTAATATCATTCAGTAAAGAATCACCATTAAAAGAAAATACACTCTATTCCAAAGGAGACATATGAATATATGGTAATTTTACATCCATGTGGAGTTTGAAATTCATATCTTGGCAGTTGCATGCATGTAATTTCTTCTGATGATTTTCTACTGCTGGAAATTCTTTCTCAAAAAATTTCTTAACCCTTTTTGGAAAAAAATAAATTATTGAAAAAAATAAATTATTTTGAAAGAATGAAACAATGAAAAAAAACCCAAAAGCAAAATATAAAAATTATGCAAATGATGAGAATAAGAAAATTTTTAAAGGAAAATTAATAGTAAATTTTAACGGTACAGTTCAAACCAGTGAAGAATTTATTTTGATTTCAAATTTTAAACAGAAAAGATATTTCCTCAGTTCAGCTTTGTTGGTGTTGATGCTCTGTAAAACCTCTTGCAAAAGACAGAATCTCTTGCTAAACTTTCTGATAGTGTACTTGCAAAAGGCTAAATATAAATTTCTTTTCTATATGTCTATTTTAAATATTTTAATCAATACTGAACTACAACTGTAATTTATTTCTAAATATTCATTTAATCTACTATTTTGCATTGAAAATGATTGGCAAATGCTCATTTTTGTTAACTGGATTTAAGAAAAACCTCAACCTGGAAGGCGTTTATTCCTATACATGGTTTCTGCCTCTGAAACAGAGAGAAGTACTGAAGTTATTTTTCTCTATCTCTCCAAAGTGGGAAATCAAGCTATTTTCTTCGTTTTGGTTTTTTGGGGTTTTTTGGTTGGTTGGTTGGCTGGTTGGTTGGTTGGTTGGTTGGTTGGTTGGTTGGTTGGTTGATTGATTGGTTTTTCTGGTTGGTAGGGCTTTTTTGTTGTGGTGGTCTTTTTGGAGATTTTTTGGTTGTGGGTTTGGGTTTTTTTTCCCTTTAAGGGTTGTTTTTGTTTGAGTGTCTGTATTTGTTTTCCCCTGCAGTTTACACTGCTTTTCGAGGGTGGCCACTTCTTTAATGCATTTGTAGTACACTGTGAAGAATACTAAATCTGTACTGTAAAAAGCTGACAGATCCCTTTTCTTTGTATCTGCCCCAGTCATGGCTCAATTGCAGTAACGTGAGGAAGGTCAGGCTGCTAGCCCTTCTAGAGAGTATTTCCAATGAAAAATGGAAAGCAGGGAAAAAAGCAGACACTGTCTGCTTTAAAAGTTTCCCTATTACAGCCTTTGAGGCTGTTACCCCAGAGTACACTGCACGGTACTCTCACACAAATTTTTAAACACAGCTGTCTGAGTTTCTCTTGCTGTTGCAGCTGCTAACAGTTACATTAAAAAAGAGAATATGAAGGTACATGGTGGACATTTCAGCTGTTATCTTTTGAATACACTGGGTTTTTCACTGATAGGAATATACAAAGTGTGCATTGGACACACACCAAATTTGCTTCGTCTTTTACTTTGAATGATATGCTAATGTTAAGATGAACATTGGTGACTTGGACTCCATGTTTCTCTTCATTAAGAAGAGACTTAAGAAGACTTAAGAAGTAATTTTAATACTTGTTGCTAGATGGGTAATGTGGTGTGGTACAAGCAATCTCACAAATTTCTGAAATGTATCGAGAACAATTATTTCTCACAGAGACTGGACAGAACAATCAGAAGAGTGACTTTGTTGCTACACATAAATAGGGAAGACCTAATCAAGGACGTGACAGTAATTGTCAACCTCAATCTGACTGACTGACATTGAAGCAGTACTGCTTCAGATCCTGAGCAAAGTGAGAAAACACACTAGTGCAATCAAGTCCTTAAATTCCAAAATAATGCATTTTGGCTCATTCAGGAAAATTATGGGTGATACAAAAGAAGCAAGGCAAAGACTCAGGAAATTTATGCCTCCTGGCCCTTGATCTGGCAAGGTCTGCTCTCAGGAATTCCAGATCTCTGTGTAACAGGTATCAGGTAACCAGTTCTGGGGAAGCACTACCCACAGAGGGGGGTTGTATTCTAAATTGAGTTAGATATTGCTTGAGTGAAGTGGACATAAGCAAGTGTGTGCTGTTGGAAAGCCTCTAAGAATCCTGAAGGAGTTGAGTGATGTTGAGAGGCTGCTCATCAAGGTCTTTAAAGTGTTAGGCAAAAAATTAATGAAAAAAAGAAAATATTAGCTACACTCATGTTCAAAAACAAAAAGGAGGAAGATTTATTAACTCCAAACTGGTAGGTCTAATGTCAGTACTCAGGAAATTATGAAGCACATGCTCCTGAAATGTTTTGGAAACCAGAACAGAAAGGTCATTGAGAACGGCCATCTTGGCCTTACCAAAGGTGAATGGTTTTGGACCACACTCGTTGCCATCTGTGAAGAAATGAAAAGCTCTGCTGGCAAGAGAAGAGCAATGGATGTTGTTTATATCGAACTTAGTAAGCATTTCAAAATTAATCCCTTTTTTAATCAGTAACACGGACTTTATGTGGTACTCCTCAGCATTCAGTGCTGTGGAACATCTCCATCAGTGGTCTGAATGTGGAATGGTCTACTCCAACCTTACCAGGGATGTGGCAGAGGGACCTCGAGCTGAAGCAGTCAGCTATAAGGGATTTCAGAGATTTCAAAAAAATCAAATGCAAAACCTTGCATATGGGATCAAGCTACCCAATGCAATGGTACAAGCTGAAGACTGACTCAAGTGAGGAAGCAACTCGGTTGAAAAAACACAAGGTAGCTTCAAGATGTCCCCTCCAACCTAACCTATTCCATGTGTCTATGAATGGGTTAGCATGGAATGGCAGTTAATTTCATCTTGTATGACCTCAGAGAACTAAAATTTGCAGAGGGAAAGGAATTATTAAGATGAAATACTTCCTCTTTTTTTCTTTTTTTCTTGGTTAAAGTCGGAATGATGGTTTGCTGTCTGTACAATTCTTTTCAATTACTCTTTTTGCCTACAGAAAGATAAAGTTAAAAGGAAGATTTCAAATAGACATACAAAATGCCAAGGCTTTAATTTCCTTTCTGTTGAAAGAAACAGAACCCTAAGAAGGTTTTAGAAGTGGTTCAAATAGAAATATTTTTTTTCCTGGAAGTTGTGATGCAAACAAAATTCAAAGTAGCTTTTTCCTCTACCCCCATTGAATTTGCATTTTTTCAATCAGCTTCAATGATAATTAAATAGAAAAATGGAGAATTGAACCCTAAAAATAGTAAAAAGCTCCACCAAACCCAAGAAAGTAACAAAAGAAAGAATTAGGCCAAAGATTTGGGTGAAATGTCAGTAGTTAACCAACAAAGAAATTTTACATTAGTAATTGCTTTTTGAGCATAAGATGGCTAAACATGCAAGGTTAAAGCTTAGTTTAAAGGACAAAGCTCTGTGCTATCGGTAGTATCACTATAGACTCAAATTCTTAATGGGAATAATTATATTAATTTACTACTTTCTGCATATTTGTATTGCATTGATAGCAATTGAGGGAAAGTCATCCGTTTTGGGGATGTTGCAAAACTGGAAAAACCCTAGGGATAGTTTTTTTATAAATATCTATTGATGAAAAATTACACTGAATTACTTCTAAAAAAATGTCAAATCAAATGTTGAAGAGGTTTATAACATAAGATGTTGAAGTGCTGAAAAAGTTTCTCCTGTATTTTGCATTATGTCATACAAGAGAGGCTGCTTTATTAACTGCTTTGCCTTTAAAAGAGAAAATTCTTTTAAAAGGTGAATAGATAGTCTTTAGTCAAACACTGTCCTATCAGAACAAAAGACATTATTTTTTTATTCATACATATTAGTTAACAGTCTTTGATTGATAATATCCAATCAAACAGTAAAATTAAAAATGTTGGGTTTGCCATGAGCTGTTACATATTTTCCCAAGACGTCTGAGAGCCTCTTAGCTCTGCCTTTATAAACTGGACTGTATGAAGGAGTGGAAAATAGACTCAAAAGAAAAGATAAGCCCTGAAAAAATTAGATGTGCACTGAGTATTAGTTGAACTGAGCTCAGAGGTTTTACATATTGCAACTTTGGGAATCTGCTGGCATAGTGCCCCCACTGCCAAACTCCTTAACATGCAGAGACCATATGGGGTTTCGACAGAAGCAGCATGACATCAGTTCAATTTCCTTTTTCTTCTAAATCTTGAAGTATTAATATATACAAAATACTGTTTACCTATCCAACTGAAAGTTAATTTTTTTTAATACACAGAAAGAAATTAAAATTATTTGTGGTATATGAGTCTGTATGAAATATGGCTTGATGTGAATTTTTACATTGAAGAAATTATAAAAAAATTACTTTGGATGTTACAGAGTCACAGAAAACTGCAATTACTTTGAGTAACTTTATAGTTACAAATTAGGAAACAAGGAAACATTTTCAACAAGAGTGAGAGAATTTGCATTCTGTTATAAATTTTGGAAACAAACATCTTAGTTTTAAAACAAACTTAATAGTACATAATTTCTGTTTTGTATTTTTAGAATGCTTTGAAGGTTTGACACACCTTCTGAATTATCATGTGGGCCTGTAACAGCTGTAGTTTTGACAGTAATCCTCTTCATCAAAAGACTTTTCTCTTTAAAAATACAGCAGAGGTAGAAATAGACTGTAAACATCTATATGTTGCTCCTTGATAGCTTTTTAAAACAAATTTTGCCAGTCCTTCTGATAAAATATGGCCATCTTTTTGATATAATTGATCTTGTCTGTCTTCTCACAATATGGACTTTTAACTATCTTATCATAACTCTCAGTTAAAAACATAAAGTAAAAAAAAAAAAAGGAAACTTAGCCCTTATCATACCCAGTGTTGATCACTATTTCTTTCATTCAGTCTCAGTGACTGCCCTAACATAAAAAAATTTAAACTTCAGGACAGGAAGAACATCATAGTTTATAATCACAGCATAAAGAAGCAATTTCGAAGCAATTTGCCAGTGATCAGCATAAGAAAGCACAGTGAATTCCCATAGGAAGTAAGGATCATCAGGGATATCTGGCTCCAAGAACAATGTATATAATCTTATTTTCTCTAATGTAAAAATTTACCAGATTACTACAAAATATAAATAGTAAAACGCTGGAAAAAAAACCCAAACCAAGAACCTGAAATGAACGATCTCCTGTGACAGAGTGACTTGCTTAGTGGATGTGGGAAAGGCTGTAGATGTCATCTACCTTGCCTTTAGTAGAGCCTTAAATGCAGTTTTCCACAGCATTCTCCTAGGGAAACTGACTTTCCATGGTGTGGAATGGTGCAAAATCACTGGGTTAAAAACTGCATGGACGGCCAGGCCCAGAGTGTGGGTGAATGGAATTGCATCCAGCTGGCATCCAGTCCCAAGTGTGGGTCCCAAGGACTCAGTGTTGGTCCCAGTCCTGTTTGATACCTTGATCAATGATCAGGGGTCGAATGCACCCTCAGTAAGCTGGGCAGGTGACACCATGTTAAGTAGGAGTGTTGATTTGCAGGGGTGGAGGAAGGCTCTGCAGAGGGATCTGGACAGGCTGGATCCATGGGCCAAGGTCCGCTCTATGAGGGCCAATAAGGCAAAGTGCTGGATCCCGTGCTTCAGTCACAGCATCCCCCTGCAGTGCTCCAGGCTGGGGGATGAGCGACTGGAAAGCACCTTAGAGGAAAAGGACCTGGGAGTGCTGGCCAACACAGCTGAACATGAGCCAGGAGTGTGCCCAGAGGGCCAAGAAGGCCAATGGCATCCTGGCCGGTATCAGCAATAGTGCGGCCAGAAGGACCAGGGCAGTGATCGTCACAGATGAGGCTCGAGTTCTCTGTTCAGTCTTGGGAAGATACTGAGGCACTGAAATCCAAGAGAGGGGCAACGAGGCTGGTGAAGGGTCTGGAGTACAAGTCTTACAAGGAGTGGCTGAGGGAGCTGGAATTGTTTAACCTGGAGAAAAGGAGGCCCAGAGGGAAGCTTATCGCTCTCTACAGAGCTTGAAAAGAGGTTTTAGCCAGATGGGTGCAGCCTCTTCCCCCAGTCAACCAGGGACAGAATGAGAGGAAATGGCCTCAAGTTGCACCAGTCAAGACACTTTTAAGAAAAGTTGCTTCACAGAAACGATGGTCAAACATTAGAACAGAATGCCCAGTGAAGCAGTGGAGTCACTCTCCCTGGAATCATTCCAAGTGTGTGAACATGTCACTTGAGGGGATGACTTAGTGGTTAAAATGGTGGCGTGGCTGGATTTATGTTGGACTTGTTCTTTTCATAATTAAAAATTCTGTAATCCTGTGGTTCTATAACTTTAATAATAAAGTCAGTATACAAATTATGTACTATTGATTTTTAATGACCTACTTTTTCAAAGATAATATGAATTGTCTTTGTAAATGATGCAGTTTTAACACTTAGGCTTGAAATCTATCCAGTGATTTTAATGCAATATTGTGTAAAGTATGCTCTAATCTGTTTGAAAAAATTTCAGCTTTTAACTGAATTCATAAGTCGGAATCTGTATATTATTTAATCCACAAGAGCTTTTCTTTTGGATGAAGTAGTTAACTGTAAGATCTTTTTTTCAAATATTATTAAGAAAAAATATTTAAAGACTATCACAAAGCTTATGTATGAAACAGTTTCCTAGCTTCCAGATGTGTAGGCATAGAATTATCATTTTGCATCATCGCTAATGATGATGTATCCATGACATATAGTGATGATATATACTCTTAATAGCTTTGCATGGAGCTCTGTAGATCTTAAAATATTGTCATAATTTGTTGTTCTTTCCTATGATAATAATGGAGGACTTGCCAGCTGAAGCTGAACAGAACCATAGAATTTGCAACCATAGAATAAATTAATTTTTCCTGCAGCATACAAGATTGCTACTGTCTATTTGATACCATTCACACCATCAAACAAGCTTCAATAAATATTAAAGTTGTTTGGTAAATGTGTTTCCCATGTAATTTTTTAATTCATAGCTAGAAATTGTTTTTAGTACTGGAAAGCAAGTTTTTCTATCCATTTCAAATACAGATGAAGATGCTGCTGAAAAAACATGGAGATAATATACTTTAGGCATGGATAATTTTTTTAAAAACATTCAAATAATTTAAAGTGGGGTTTGTATTCATAAAATTACAAATTCAGCAAGTTTCTAAATTTTCTACTCTAGATAGGTTAAAACAATATATTGTATTATAAAAGTAAAAGTGTAGTAAGATGGAAAAGTGGATTTAATAAATCTTATTTCACTGATTCCATTCACTTATGTACAAACACAAAACTCACCAGGATATTTATGTACAAAATTTCCACTTCTCTTGCATAAGGTTATAGTGAAAAATATTTTTTTTCTTTTTCTTAGAAGCTTTAACCAATTAATTTTTACAAGGCATAACTAGCACTTTTCCTATATTATGTTGAAACATTCTGAGGTATCTTAGGAGGCAAAAAAGCTCAAAAAAGAAGGTGACATTTTCATGTACATGTACTTTCTAAAATGTGCATCTGCCAGTTAATTCAGTGACAGTCATCNCAATTAATTTTTACAAGGCATAACTAGCACTTTTCCTATATTATGTTGAAACATTCTGAGGTATCTTAGGAGGCCATAAATGGTGGCAAAAAAGCTCAAAAAAGAAGGTGACATTTTCATGTACATGTACTTCTTAAAATGTGCATCTGCCAGTTAATTCAGTGACAGTCATCAGTATGAGAAAGGGACAGAAAAAAAGAAGAAATTTTGGTGAACTGTATAAAATAATAAATCATTACCTCTTACAGGACAAAAAAAATAGTAGCCTAGTTAAAATTCACTATGTATTTGATAATAAGTATTTTTTTTCATTAAAAGACATTAGCATTAATATTTCTATCCATAGACAATGTAAATAAAAGCATTTGAGTGTGTGACAGCTGTGCCTGCTAGATAAGAGAAGCATTGTGAAACAGTGGTAAAGTAATTTTCCTGTGACTTATTTATATTCATCACTGCTATAAAAATGAAGAAGAGGGGAGGAAAATCAATCCTAGCATTTGGTTGGAAAAGCTAAATAATTATTTTGTGAACATTTTGAATTGGTATGGTGACACCTTTATTCTGGTTCATTTCCCACATTTTTAAGATACTAATCAACACAGTGAAGAACTTTCAAGTGGCTCTGAAATGTATTTCTTAGATTTCATGTGTGGTAGGACAGCTGAACAGATGCTAAAATCTGTTCTGTGTCTGCTATGTCTGATGACACACAGAAGCCAAAAAGTTTTTTTTTACATATAGCTTTATTGAATTTCACAAACATCTAATAATCTCCTGTCTGTCAAAGAGAGGGTCACTAGTTCCTCATTAAGAAATAAAAAAGTCTTATTTCTATGTATATAGTGTGATGCACTGCCTCACTTCTGAAACCTCCTCTAGGTTGTAGGTAGCTCTGCTAAAAAGTACCGTATATTTCACACATTAAAATATCAAATTATTAATTCACTAGAACTTGTAGTTTCACCAAATCTCTTCCACTTCCCAAATCCTATAGAGACCTGTTATAAAGGAGAGAGGAAAGTCTTACAATGCACTGATGAAATATAAAATATGATCTTCTGAAGGAGCATAGGCTTGGTTTCTCAGGAATACCTTGTGCTGAATTCCTTATGTCCGAGAAACTGATACACAATTTGTTTTTGATGCTACAAAATTTTTACTCTGGAAATTCAAGTTTGAAAATAAATTTTCTGTAAGTTATCATAAGTTATATATAAGTTTGCAGAAGTTATCCAGTGATCTCTACAAGAGTGTTTTATACCTTCATAAATCTATGTACACATTTTGGGTTAGGAAAAATAATTGTGTGCTCCAAAAGCAGTAGATGGTCAAAAATTCACTATGGAGAAAAGTTCTAGTGCTATCAATAGAAATGAACTCTATCAACTGGCCAAGTAAAGTGGCCTACAACCTTCTGTGCAAAACTAAGCTTAAAATATAATTCCTCCTATGAAGACAGGCTCAGAGACCTGGGGTTGTTCAGCCTGGACAAGAGGAGGCTCCAGGGAGCCTTACAGCACTTTCCAGTACCTAAAGGGACCTACAGGAAAGTTGGAGGGGACCTTTTATAAAGGCATGTAGTGAAAGGACAAGAGATAATGCCTTCAAATTGAAAGAGGGCAGGTTTAGATTAGATATACAGAAGAAATTTTTTTACTGTGAAGGTGGTGAGGCACTGGAATATGTGTGAGAAATTGTGAATGTTCCATCCTTGGAAGTGTTCAAGGCCACGTTGGATGGGACTTCAAGTAACCTAGTCTGCTAGAAGGTGTCACTGACCATGGCAGGGCATTGGAACGAGATGATATTTAAAGTCCCTTCCAACCCAAGCCATTCTGTGAATCTGTGATGACTCTCAGGGAAACAATTTATTGTTCTTTCAACTGAGAAAAGACAAGGGAGTATCTGAGGCTCTCAATATTAAGGCAGAAAAAGAAAATATTTAGATAAAGCAAAAAAAGTAGTAGATTAAAAAAAATGTTTTGTGGGACTTTAACTAACACTGTAAGAAGATGCTACTCAAATATATCATCCTCTGCATTCAAAAATAGGGCTAATATTTTCAGAATAATTTCCTTGAGAGTAAAAGCTCTCTTTAAATCACTATATGAAGTGACAATTATTTGCAAAGGTTTATACATAATGTAATTAGCAGCTATGGATAACAACATATTTTAAATCAAATGCCAAGTACACATTTTATGATTACTGCGTGGTCTATACCATAATCAAAATATTTCCTTCCCGACTCTCTATTTTTGCCTTTTTAATGCTCTTTCCCATAGTCTGGTGCTCAGTAGACCTTCTTGTTTCATGGTTTTAGCAGCTTCCTCTGTCATGAAGTCCCCGCACTCAGCTTTCAACAATAATCCTATGCCTGGCACTCTTTATTTGATAATGCCCAAATAAACCTCTGTCAGACCAGTGTTCTCAGAGCGACTGTCCAGTCTGTCACCTGTGCTGACAGTGCAGCCAGTCCAATGGGTCATCTAATCTACAATCTGCTTGCTACCCTCCAGCCGGGGAGGGCAGGCTCTGAAGAGTTCTTCTCCCACTCTTTCAAACATTTCTGTGTGTATCTGCACACATATGTGTGCAAGCACACACACAAAGGAGAAACAGAAGTTCTGTTGTTTATTGTATTGCAATAAACAATTCTCGCAAACAACAAATACTGACTTCTTTCCACCCCCACAAGCTTCCACTATTGGTAAGAGTAGCATTAAACAAACAAGTAAGGGGTGTGCACATAGTTTCCTGTCACTGATGGCAGACTTTGGATGTGGCATAAGCTGACAGATACGTGCACAGAACAAAACAAGATGTGCCACATAGTTTTGGTTTACCAAAGCTCAATGTTTTTATTTTTTTTCCCTCTGTTGCTGAGAGAAGCTATTTTGAGATGCAAAAGAGAAGGCATATGTTTAAGGGTGTTTTGTTTAGAAAATGTGACATGCCCTAAGAATGTTTGTCAATTTTATCATGGTTTTCTCCCACATGCTGGTGATTGGTGGCTATAGCTGAAGCAAATTTCCAGTCATGGTTGCTAAAATTGATACTCTGAGGACATACAGAGACAGTGGAAAAGTTAATACATACATTTTCATGAGAATTTCTCCAACAGTAGGCTTATCAACATTTTCTCCAGGTTATTTAAAGTCTGAGTTTGGTGTCATTGTGCCATTCCTCCCTACTCCCTCCCACTTCCCTCTCCCCACCACCCCCTCCACCACTGAAGGTAGTTGCTCCTGAATGTGTGTGTAAAGCCATCTTTTGAAAAAATGTATCTGCAAGCAGACAGCCTGCAGCACAAGAAGTAAAGAAATGTAGTCTCAGATGTTTTCACCATTTCATTGAGTGTAGAATATCTTAGAGAAAATTATTTAGGTGAGATTAGAGTCATTCCACATTTACAAAAATCTGAAATTACTTTGCATGGTGTGCCCTGCATGGTGTGCCTGTGATAAGCCTGGTAAGACCTAGGCAGCAAACTGATAGGTCAATAGATGGATTATGAAACTCTTTTACTGTTATATGGATGCTTCTTAGTTTCTCCAGAAGGCAGAGCTTGCAGACATGACATAACAGTACTGATTAATCTGCATCTCCATATGGTGCAGAAATTTAAGAGAAAAAATAATGTTGATAGGAAAAGTAATTTGAAATGTGTATATATATGTATAAATGAGTATATGCAAGTACATATGCAATGGAAAAAAGAGGTGTCTGGAAATTCTGGAAAAGATCTACATGCAGCATCTCATCAGATAGAACTTTTTCACTTGAATTGGCAGCAAAATGAATGTCATCACAATATAGAATAAAGAAGTAATATTTTCTCTAAGTTTCTTTTTCAGCTGCATCTGGAACATCTTATCAGGTTAGGATACATGGGCAAGAAGAATAGCCAAGTTGCTTGGAATTCAAGAATAATAAGAATCAAAAAAGTAGGTAAAGAAATAAAAAAAAGCTAACCGTTAACATGACAATCCTGGAGTGATGTGCTGTGCTTGTTACCCCTTGTGTGAAGATTAATCCTCTTTCAAAAAAAGTTTGATTAACAAAAATGCTCAATTTTGCACCACAATAATAATCTTTAAATTTTTTTTTTTTTACTTTTGGATAACTGCATTCATTGAAACTACTCATGGTTTAGGCCATGTCTCGGGTGACAGCTCTGGGGTCTGTGAGGCAAGCAATGTGAGGAGAAGAGTGTGAAGTAAGAAGTGTCCTTTTCCATTTTTTTAACCTCTATCTTACTGATTCTTTGGGAGATGTGAAAGGGTGTTTAATGAAAGTCAAAACAAATTGATTCCTAAATAGAAATTTTTAAATGCTTCCAGATTCTTAGCATGTCAAAAATAATAGCATTATTTCAGTTTTCTTTGTTCTTACAGTTTCAGAAGGACTTTGAGAACACATAACCAGTAAATAAATGTGAGATAAACCCAAGAATGCATCACTTTAGGTTTAATGCTAACCCTAAAGAGATATCAAGGCATACAATAAGAAAAATCTGTTCAGAAGACCTGTCTTCTATTCATGTTCAAATTGAACTAAATCATACAATCTGCTTCAATATAAACTTTTGGTTAATATTTCATCAGTACAAAAAAGTAGTAGAAAATTATTAGGCATCTGTCAAAGCCTTTTTTTCCAAATTAAAAATCTAAACACAAGACAATATAAAATTTTACCAGTAAAAATTACTGGTAAATAAAAATTTAAAATACCAGTTATCTTTGAGCATCAGGCTAATTCAAATTAAGCTATCAGTTAATAGCAGCTAACTTTCCAGAAATTAAAGTATTCTCATGTTGTTGCCTCTGATTAAAAGTTGACAACATAAAATGACATGAAGATATAGTAGGGACTCTTAAGGCATAATGAACTGGCATTGTTGCATTACCAAATAGCTTTTAAAATAAGATGGTGTTATGCCTGCTCATCAGAGTTTAATTAAATCATGTGATATTATGAAGAAACTGGACAGCATTTAGTTTAATATGAGCTGGACAGACCATATTGAGAGGTAATTCCTGATCAAAAAAAAAAAATGACATGTCAGTCACCATATTATGGGACACTAGACCATAGCTGGAAGAGCATTTTGTTGAATTTCAGAGTATCTAAATTTGTTATAGATGAAAACAGCATTCAAACACACTACTGTCTCAAGTCATTCATACTCAAATCACCACCAAAAGTAAATTTTCATTGTCTCGTATCACAGGTGAGCTATTCAGACACAAGTATTAGAGGCATGATTGCCACAGCCTACTGAAAGCTGTGTGTCTAAGTTAATTACAAACTCCTGGCCAGAAATAAAAAAAAATTCTGCACTAGGCTATAGTTCTATGCCCTACAATATGCTAGGGCAATCCTTTATAATTCTGCTATTTACGTGCATTTGTGTGCATTCATATACTCATATTTATGTACAATAAATAGGTTCACCTCTGCTTACAGTGATACTCTTTTCCTCAAACACAAAAGTTTCATATGAACCTGTATATTAAAACAAAAGAGAAAGGGATCAAATGCAAATCAATTTTTTGCACATAGTGAAAAAGAATGCATAGTAATCAGTATTTTTTTTCCCTGATATCACACTAAAGAAAACAAAATTAAAAACAATGGAAGGGATTCTGTTGTGTGCTTGTAAGTGTGAAGCATTGTACACCTGATGACCACATGTGTAAAATTGAGTGGTGGTAAGTAAAACAGAGCATTTGACCCTCACCTTCCACACTTCACTGTGATCTATGTTAAATTTTTATTAGGAGGGAAATTGAGCTTTGTGGAAAATTGTGGGGAAAATAATTCTTTGTATCTTACAGTTAAAAAAAAAAATTGGAAAACTCTATTGGCAATGCATACATTTAGAGAAAAATGAAATCTCTAACTTTTGTTTCACATTAAGAGCTCTCTCTAAGTTGTAGCTGAATTCAGATTGCCTATTATCTTGCCACATTAAAAAGCTAAGTAATTATATGTTCTTTTGTGTAACCATCTTATGAGCTTACTTTCATGACTTTTTCCAATAAACTAGCATAATGTCCCTGAAGAAAGAGAAAGTCACATGTAAATCTCATTGTACTATTGCAAAAGGCATACACATCCCTGCCTCCACCCACTGTTCATTTGGGATTCAGTTTTCATTGAAGTGCAGGATTATCTGCCCGTTGACTTCTGTTGACTTCCTGTGTGCATGAAGCTCATAAAATCTCTGGCCTGGCTTATAATTGCATTTCAACTATTATTCTGATTTTCAATCTTGCTAGGATATACTTTTATCTTGGCAGAGATTTGTCTAACTTCCTGTCTGCTACTCAAGCTTGGTTTGGGAATTATATTAAAAGTATAACCTTTGAAAAATGGATTGAGATTAACAAGTGCTGCAAGTATTTAATAAATGTTCTCTTAGTGCCATAAAACATCAGGGTTTTTTCAAGCTGTCAACCAGAGAGACAGTTATTACTATGAATAATAGATTGAATTTTGAGATAATTTACATTAAAAAATAAATCCTGTATCTGTAAGACTTGTTCTTGAAGAGAATGTAAAAACCAAATTAACTTGGTAACATTCTGTACCTGAAAATAACTGCTGTTCAAAGAATATTTGTTAAATTATTTACTTGATGTTTTCTGCATTTTTTTCCCTTCAAAAAACCCCAGGATTTTTATTTCTGTCTACCTTCTCAAAACACTAAAGTTTCTGTCCTGGTTCTGGACAGGTTTATTTTTAGCCAGGAGAGGGCATGACCAGGGTCCTGAGGTTATTCTACACCACCACATCATTGCCAGGGATGGATGCCTGTAAAGGGACTCTTCTGGGGAAAAGGGAGTACTTCCAGTCAAGAAAACAGGTGGAGGGAGCAGCCTGATATTGTTCATTGCTGGGGGCATGTAAATAGTTTCCTTTTTAATACCTTTTATTAGTTGTATTGTTTCTGTTGTAGATCTTTTTCTTATCTTGTTGTTGTTTCAAGTAAATTGTTCTTATTTCAACCCATGATCTTTGCCTTTTGTGCCTCCATTTGGAGAGGGGAGGACAAGCAGCACCTGATTTTAGCAAGAGTACAAAAATTGGAGAATGGCATTCCTGAACCACAACAGTTTTCTCAGTATTAGTGACCCTTATGTCTATTTAAATATCTGGAGCAGTGAACATAAGTATATTATTTGTGCTACAGAGCAATATTAAAGCTGATTACAGATACTCAGATAGATAAATAAAGCCTAAATATTTAGTTAAAGAACATTTTATTTGACTCAAAAAGAGACACAGTAGGTACTGGGGTGAAGACAAGAGTTTTTATGTGCAGGCTGCATGCATCTTCTCCCTGCTTAAAAAGCAATGACCACAACCTCAGCATCTTTTGCCTTCACTATCATACATCTCATCTAAAGTCTTGCCCTTCAAATTTCATTGGTTATATGATTCTTTTGGACATGGAAGTCAGAGTTAATCGCTTTTGATGTGAAAGTAGATTATGGAGAATCTTAAGAAACTTCCCTTAAGACTTTTCTTTAAGAAACCTGCTTCTTAAAATAATCCTCTCAGACAAAGGGAATAATGACAAATAGTGGATCAGCCTTTTGTAAATGGTGGATGTAAAATCTTCATATTTCTATGAGTATTGTAAAATCACATGAACATGTTATTTCACTTATGACAAGCTACAATTTGTTACAAATGCAGTTCATGACTGAAGAGATATGGTGGGAAATAATTGCAGACAACAAAAGTATAAAGGAAAAAAACCCAAATTATTCTCCTTTGTAGTTTAAAGTACCCAGATAGAGCAAATAAAGGTAATCATTGAAAAGATGGAAAATAACATGGAAAGAAACAAAAAGAGGATAACATTGAGAAGACAAGAAAACCATAAAACAATACAGGAAACTGAAGGACAACAGAATACTTCACAGGAGATTGTTCTGCTTAATGTACTCCAAATTGAGTATATCTATGCAATCATTGTTCAGTATTTCAGTATGGAAGGTTTCAACAAAGTGGCAGTCATTCATAAGGATGACTAAATAAGGCTCTTTTTAAATGTACATTTCGACATATTCTTAATTCAAAACCAGTTTATCTGACTTCAGATTTTTTTCTAGGGATTGGAAGCAGTTTCATAAATTTCATAAATTCAAAGAACAGCAGAAGTTTTATGGAACAGAGATCTGTTTGCATATATAAAAATAAGTTTGAAAGACTATATAAAAAACTCTACAAGACTGTGGTAGAGATCTCGTCAATTGACTTCTTGAAATAGTGCTGAGCTGTAAAGAATAAAATTTTACCACAATTTAAAAGAAAAAGGTAATAACGTGCCTGTCTTTGCTCTATAATTTTGAAATTAGCAGCATTACAGAATAAGTAAAATAAAAGTTATTATTTTAAAGATCTTTTCCAACCCAAATGATTTAAATATTTATATATAAATATTTGTAAGTATAGATAGATGCGTGCATACTCCTGAGTTTCATTTCTTTAGGTTCTGTCTGAAAGTTCAAAATAGATAATATAACCTGAATCAATTCTTTTTCCCCTTAGGTAATGTCAACAAAACTGTTTTAATATAATTATATGTATGGCTAATTTATACTTCTAAATGATAGGATGACAATAAAATATTATTCTAAAAATGTAGGACTATTGAGATTGTTCTTTTAGTGTCTCACAAAAGGTGAAAAATGGAATATATTTAAACACCATGATCTTTAGAACAACATTACATCTCCTGGTACACTGCAACCTTCTTCACAAAGGATGCCCTCCAGAACTCAAGGATTCAGAAATAATGGAAGGTATTTGAATAAGAATCCATTTTTTAACTTACAGAAGGAAATACTAAAAGCATTGCATAACATGCTCATATATAGATTTCATATTAGGTCAGAGCAGCAAGTTTAAATGGAGGATTTTTTTTCAGTGCAATGGGTAGTTTACAATCAAAGGAGCAAGAAATCCTTTTTACAGTCTACAACTTCCTCATGAGGGGAAGCAGAGGAGAAGGAACTGATCTCTTTTTCTCTGTTGACTAATGATAGGACCTGAGGGAAAAACATTAAGCTCTGTCAAAAGAAGTTTAGGTAAAATTTAGGAAAAGGTTCTTCACCCAGAGGACTTTTGGGCCCTGGAGTAGGCTCCCCAGGGAAGTGGTCACAGCACCAGCCTGACAGAGCTCAAGGAGTGTTTGCACAATGCTCACAGGCACAGGGTGTGACTCCTGGCAATGGTCCTGTGCAGGGACAGTAGTTGGACTGGATGATCCTTGTGGGTCCCTTCCAACTCAGGATATTCTGAAATTATATGCATTAAAATTATTTGCATGCATTTTTT
>VYXF01000769.1:132079-153984 GCA_013397295.1 Polioptila caerulea | reverse complement strand
GGTGTGACTCCTGGCAATGGTCCTGTGCAGGGACAGTAGTTGGACTGGATGATCCTTGTGGGTCCCTTCCAACTCAGGATATTCTGAAATTATATGCATTAAAATTATTTGCATGCATTTTTTCTATTTAGTTTTGTTTTAGGATATTTTTTTTCACTTAGTAGTGTTCTTTCTAGCATTTCTTGTAACAAGGACTTTGGTTTGTGGTTGCATGTTCTTTTCTTCTTTACAAAATTAATGCAGGTAGTAAATTTTTGAGTTGTTAATATCATCCTATATTAAAAATAACTTTTATTTTTCATTTTTTTATGCCTGTTTGCATTACATTGTGGAAAACCAAGCTTGTATTTTATACTGGAGCATTGTGGAAAACCAAGCTTGTATTTTATGCTGGAGCACAAGTGACATTAACAAAGGGACCTGTCAGTACAAAGGCCTGTAAGATCCCTTAATTTATATAGAATATTCCATCTTCCTTGTTGTGTCTCAAAATGATCTCTCATTATAAATAGCAAAGTAGTTTTGCAAAGCTCTTTTGTGTAGCTCTTAGTCATGGTGCTTGGAAGATGTAAATTAAAAAATATTGTAAAAAGAATTACTTGAAGGAAAAATACATGAAATCTGTAACAGAGCTTTATTACTATCAATAAAGTCTCCTATCTGCAGTTAAATTCTGCAGTTGTTAAAACGACTTGGAACAAATTACCAGCAGGCAATTAAGCTAGAAAAACCATGAATGAAATGAAAAAAAATTGCTAAGAAATTCAAATTTACATTTAATATTTCATCATCCCATTTTTACAGTAATATCTGTACATGGGGGTTAGAGCTGTTCACCTCTTGACCTGTCTGCTGACAAATTGTGCCAAAATTACAGTACCTGCGATTAATCTAAATTCTTCAAGAGAGCTGAAATAATCTGTATTTTTGTTTGCTAGAACTGCGTGCTACAGAATATTTTTTTGAGCGTGTTATTTACCAGAGGAATAGAAACGTCAGTTTAAAACCACTCACAACTCCTGCATAATCACACAAGGAAAAGTGAAAAGAACACTAGGGATGAAATTATGTCAAAGGTGGCGAAAGAAGAGATTTTACAAATACTGCAAGATGGTTTAGATAAATCCATATTCAAGCATACAAGGGGTCCTTCTGGAAAAATATGTCTATAAATAAACCCACTAATTACACTAGCAAAAATCCTATCCAAAACCATGTGTTCAGAGTCACTTCTAAATGAAAAAATATTTTCTGAAAGAACTTTAGAGGATTAATTTTTATGCAAGCAGGAGGAATTACAATTTTTGGATTAGATTCCTAAACTATTTCCTCCTTTGAATCTGGAGATTTGAGGAAAAAATAGTAAAAGGTAGACTTGGATTGATACTCATATCTCTATTCCAGAAGTGTAAAGAATTAGGATTCCAAGGTGCAGCATGTGGTTCCATCAGTGGAAACAGCATATATCTCACTGAAGTGTCAGCATGGTGTCTGGAACCAGAAGACTTGGACAGGCTTTATATCTCTTTTCTGAGATTTAACTAAAGCAAATTTACTCCTCTGGGGCATGCCTGAGTCAGTTAGGTAATTCCCTCCCTGTTCACTGAACTCCCCTGTGCTGGCAATTCAATATTTATCCATGTACAGAATAGCCCTAACCAAGTGAAAGAGAGACTAGAAAAATAGGAACATAAGTCCTCTGTGAGGTGGGACATGCTCCAAACATACTGTTTAACACATACTGACAAGGTCAGAAATGTAGAACAATTAGTTCAAACTTACTTTTTGCATACAGAACCCAGAATGCTGCACTCCATTCTGGGAAAATCCACTTGCATGGATTCAGACAGTTGCTTGTTCAAAAATCATGTGTTAGCTAACTCTGACTTGTTTGACCATATTTGTGCAATACTCTTGATATGCTAAGACATGAGTGAGACCTTATTCCTTTCTATATAGTAGTTTAATTGTCAAAACGGTGATTCTCAGCTTCTGTAACTTCCTTTTGGGAAGGAAAAGAATTACCAATATAATATTTTATTTCCTCTTTGTAAAACTCTATTTCTACTATTCTAGTGGTTTTGCATTCCAGCCTCTGATGTTATAGCACAGTAATATCCTTCTCTGAGAAGACAGAAAAAAGCAGAGGTTAGAATATTTTGGAGTAAGAAATTTACATTTGTTGTCTTCTTTTTAAACAGATTCACCTCATATGCTAAAGAACACAGTTAACAGCTCAGCAGCATATGGGATGGATAACTACAGAGAATGCTTACATATTTTATATTGAAGAATAATTTGTTAAAAGAATTCTAAGGCCCTGATTCAAGACTGCTCATACCCTGTTAAGCTGCTTATGCTTATCTGTTCAATACAGTCTTGTCAGATGCCTGTGAATCTGCTCTTCCCTGCATAGAGAAAGTGTGCAATCTGGCTCACTGCTGATCTCAATGTAACAAAAGTTTTTCAAACAATGTAGTTTTGTTGCTTTCAGAGCATAGTTCTAGTCACAGACCTAAGAAGATTCCATGTAGATGGACATACTTGTATTTTCAAACCTGTATAACATTGATTAGGCTTTTCCATGTAACATCAGCATTCACTGATGCCTTCACAATTTGCCTTCACAATTTGTTTCTTATATTTCTTTTTCTGTTATTTATCTGTCTAGGACACTTTTCTCTTAATATTCATGAATGGTATGGTAGAAAATCCTATATCTCAATTCCTATTTTGAAGTGTAATATTCATTTCTATCACCCTTTTCAGACTTAGTCAATGAACAAAACAGCAAACAGCACAAGCACAGAAATCCACTGCAAAAAACATGGAAAAGTGACAGGAAATGTGAAAGTTAATCTCAACTTAGCTCACAGAGTGAGTATTCCCTAGTGAATTGGAATACAGTTTGATACAGTTGATAGGGTGTCTGGCTACTAATCAGAAATAAATTGAGTAAATTAACTGATTAAAGTTTTTTCAAGCACATTGTTAAATAGCTTGTAAAATGCCACAGAATATACCTCAAATACTGCAACTGACATCAAATCACATACTCAGATGAGCTGTTAAGTAAAATTACTAAAATTCTGTACGAAAGAGTGCATCTTGTTCAAAGGATTATTTTCCATTTTGAAAGGAGATGGAAAAGGAGACATGAATTAAGACAAATTCATATTATTTTCAGTAGATTGAATCTTATGGGAAAATATCTATCATCATTGCTCATCACTATTCAGCTAACAGGTTATCATGGATTGTCATCAGGAGATGAATGAAGTTTCAGAACACAAGAAAAATAAATGCATCAATCTTCAGTACTTGTCTGAGAAACACAACTATATTCTGTGGCAAGAAGACACCAGACAACTCTGCTTCCTGCAGTGTACCAGCCTCTACAATACTTGAGAACAGGTCAAGCCCCTGCATTTATCAGCCTCCTAAAGATACTGTAAGAATTTCTGAAGTACTGCAGGAGCCAGCAGTAAACATCAGGGGAGCTTAACACTGCCAGACTATCATAGAAAACCAGCCAGCCTGACTCTGATGTCAGACTCCTTGGAAAAAATCCAGTAGAAGACAATGGAGTTATGTTGGACATGTAGTGCTATAATTGTGAACTGAATCAATCCTGCAGAATTTAAGGGTGTCTGTTTAAATGAGATTTCAGACCTTTCTATAGGGCTGACGGTTATCTGCAAATGTAAAATTGTTTTACTACAACAAATGTTAGTATTTATTTCAGAATCTCACAGATATTTGAAATTTTGGCACACAACAGCATTTATTCAGTGACAGAATATATTTTCCAGGGAAGTTTAATTAGTTATAGACATGCATAATCTGAGCTTCACCGTCTGATGTAATGATCCTAATAAAAAAAAAACCATTGTTGCAACATTATTTAATATTAGTCTGCCAGAAAAAAATTCTGTACTGGAAACTTTTCTATAAATAAATTAAAGGTTAAAATTAATTAAAAGTCATATTTTGTGAAATGAAATAATTAAATGTGCACAGAAATGGCAAATTTGAAGATGAAATCCGAACTAATTTCTCAACTATATTTTTTCTGTGATAATATCCAATAAGACTATTTTTGGTTATGTATTTTCTGTTCTACAAAACCTCTATTCCTTTTAGACAAAGTCATACATGAGTTGAAAACAGATCTATTTGTCACATGCATAAAACAGCAAATGTCTGTACTATTTGCTGACATGTGTCAGTATGCAGTTACTGAAGCATAACAGTGAACAGCTTGAGGCTCATTTACTTCTGTCTTAAAAGCAAGTTGAAAATTAAGTCAATATAGCTTGACAGCAATGTTATCTTTACATTTGAAATTAATTAGATAATCATGAATAAATTCTAGCAGTTTAAATCAGTTAAATATACAAATGTGCAAAATGAGCTTATAAATTCAATATATTATGGCAAACCTGTTGTTTTCATTCTTGCACTAGCTGAAATTCAAAGTTGCAATTAGAAGTCATCACAGGACTTTTTGTACTTCAGGACCGCAAAATCTGCAGCAATTTGAGATCAAAATAATGCTTGGGCACAGCAACGGTTACAGTTTGGATCAACATATAGTAGTTCAAAATATAAGAAGAGAGCAAAATTATCTTTGGAAAACATTTGGCATAATTTGGCTGGTACTTCTGAGCACTAACAAAAGCTACAATAAAACTTAATTTGAACTGAATTGAGAGACAAAACATGAAAAGATAGTAATAGAGAATGAACTTGGGTTTGTGCCTGTGGGTTCTTTCAAAACTATGCCAATTTTCATGGATACCCAGTTTAATAAAAGCCTTTTGCAAATGTACTATAAAATCAGAGGCTCTAGGGTCTCAAGAATCAATAATGTGGCCCATTCAGTCATGTGGATGCCTAATGCTTCTGTTTCTAATTTATTTGTATTTTTATTCTCAACAAAGTTTGTTTGAAGCTCTTCTCTGTAGAAATGTTTGCATGTATTCTCCTTTCTATGTGGTGGTTGTAGCATGTGACTCTGAATTATATTTCTGAGTTGCTTTTTCAGCTTATTGTATTCTTAGATACAAATATCCTATTCTATGGTGATTGTTCTTCTATGAAGTGTTCTTCTTGAACCTATTTTCTGGTGTCAGAATATGAGAGAAAATCTAATGTTTCTGCTGTTGAAATAAAAGAAATATATCTCATTTAAATTGCTTCTTTCCTTTCCTCCATCATTACTTTAGTCTAGTTTTTGGCTTTAAATTTTGTTCTATGTGAAATTAATACAAATCCAAAATTTTCAACAAGTTCACTTTCAAAACTTAGCTATGGTTCTATATTTCATATTTTCAGATGTAGTCAATATTGTTCCAGCAGCTAGAAGTAACACCATTCCATTTTAACTTTCCAGATGAAGCACTGGTGTGAGTTAGAGAACTAAAACATCCACTTCTAAAAGACATTCTACTGGGTTTCTACTGAGTGATAACAAGGCAAAGTCTGGCCTGTACATTACGGACACTTTCTTTCTCCTGTAAGGAATTGTCAGACACACTACATGTCCTAATTAGGAGAAAGAATCTCAGGCAGCAAGAGTAAGCTCAAAACAGAGTATTTTCATTTGTGATGGGAAAAGGTAGGCAGGACTATTTTCCTCCAAAATCCCGACAAGGCTCCAAACCTTACTGATTTTTCTTGCCTGGAGAGTAGAGTAACATAGGAAATAAATCTTAAGTATTCATGTAGTTAAACTATCCTTACGCTCTCCTGCGAACCATCTGCAAAATAAACCTCCCTCTCAATTACATACACATCTAAGAAATGTCTTAAAAGGTTCTCTACCCAAGTGTATGTGCATTGAGCAAACAGATGGAGAACACTGCTAGGACATAAAATCCATCATACATTGTAAAAACACTATCCCCTGAGAGCCTGCCAACCTACCTAATTTTCATATATACTTCTCTGTCCCTTCCGTCTGTCCAACATTTCAGGGAAAATGCAAGACTTTTCTGCCTTTGTATCCTTCAGGTTGTCAAAGCTATTCTAAACACCATGAAAACATTGCCCTTGTTAAGTGCTAATAAAGCAGCAAGTTAGCCTTACACTAGTTTACTCAAAAAGTGGAGTAATTCATTAAATACATCAAATTTTAATCACACTACTAAAATTATTCAGAATTAATAACTAGTCAGGGGGAGTTCATAGCTGTTTCCTTGACCTGTCCATTACTTTTTTTCTCTCTCATGCAACACAGTCAGGAAACAAGAAACCTATACTTACCATCATTTAATCAGGAAAACTTACCTAGTATCTGTTCTCTAGTCTTGCTTGTAATAAATTAAGATATTTTAGTCTGGTCTTCTCAGTGACTTTTGCCTTTTTACATTTCACTAAGATCTTCTATTTCCCACATATATTGCTCTATTTAGTCCCAATGCTTCAAACTCTGCTATCTTAAATGCCTTTTGGTAAACAGAAACAGCAGTTTTATTTAGTCTGTGTTCGATTTCTGCTTAAAGTCATGAAGTGTTTCACAGTTATATTTCCATATGAGTCATGTAACTTAATTTTTTCTTAAATGAGGTAAAAATTATTCAAATATTTAAGAAGTAATTAGCCTATTATTCTTATTGCTATGTATATAAATTATGAACTTCTTAATAATTCTCTTCAGAATATTTTATCTCAACCCCCATTACCATTTCAGAGTGTTGCAATACTAACATAATTTTTCTGCTGTTTATTGATCCAGATGTGAGCTGTTTGAGCCCAGCTGATTTTTCTGTTTGTCTTTAATCAATTAACAGAGAAAAGACATTTCATCTGGGCATTTGATGCTCAGTAAGATCTTTTTTTGATTGTAATTTTATTTGCTAATATTTGAACTGTCTAAAATATTCAACTAATGTTCACCAAAGTCAGAAAATGAGTCTGTCATAGATTCGGAGTCAAAATCCTAAAATATTTCAGGTGACTATGTCACAGGTATCACTTCCTGTAGAAAAGAAAAAATAAATTTTGGAATATATGTGAAAGAAAAGCAAAGAGTGAAATGCTGCTACTAATCTAAGATAACTGCAAAGTTAATTCTATTACCTTGGGACAAATCAACCTTTCACAGATATAAATGTGAAATTACCCAGACTTTCATATTCAAGTACTCATTTTACTGGTATGTTAAATGGGCAGGCTCTTAAAAGTTTTCATTTCTATTGTTTCATGCAGTAAGCAGTAAATGCTCCATGAGATAATTTAGGGTTTCCTAAAAAGACCTAATATCTTTCCTGTATTGATGTTACCATAACTTTGTGTATGTTGCCACACCAGGAGTTTAAATGAGTTGTATGCCCTTGTTACTAGTCATTTAGCACTTTTTAAAACTTTCTGTTGCCCTGTGCTTTAGTGAAATAAAAGTTAGAAATACACTAGAATAAATTAAAACTTTCCATCTGTTTGACTTTTTCACACTGCATCAGAGATTTTTGGACAATTTTTGTCCTGAAAACTACCCAAATCAGGCAGACATATGATGGAGAATATGTTGTATTCTAATTACAAGAGAATTGTTTGCAATATAAATATAAGAAATGGCTTATTATAGCGATCATGTCAAACGTAGTGGTGTCCAAAAATAAAATCCATATTTGGAGTCAGTTTGTCTGGTACAAATATGATGTTAACTTTCTAACAGTGATGGCTTCCATATGATGCTGGAGATGATCAAAATAAGAGGGATGGGAAATAATTGGCTGGAATAGAGGTTTTCCTTTCTTCTTGATAGAAAATGTTTTAGCAGATGCCTCTTAGACGGAACTATTCCAGCACTCTGGAAATGAAGCACATGAAGCCCACTACTTTAACTGCCAGAAATGAACATTTTAAAAGAAAAAGGCTTTATTTTGATTGGTGTTGGGGGACTGATCTTTAAATACTCTCTGCAAGTTACTTTCCTTAAAGTTAGAAGTATATGTAGAAAAATAAGTCATTTTAACTATTACTTGACAATGTAGAAATTTGCGGGTTGCTCTGCTCTTGGGCTGAATAATTTCTGGAGGGAGAAAAACTCAGAAACATCTCTTTGTGAAATGGAACTTCCTTCAATGGAACATGGGAATCACATTTACCTTGAAAGTTTCCTTGGCATATTGCCATAGCTATTACCAGTGAGCCAGGAGAAGACTGTGGCCAGTGGAAAATGGAAAAGATTTTTCTCATCAAGTTGAACGGAGTCTTGACAATAAAGCCAAAATAATAGTGCATTTAGCTTCTGAGTATCTAGAAAGTGGATGAGCTCACACTTATATGGTGTACTTGTGCAAGGAGTAATGCACAGCTCTAAATGAACAATAATTTTTTATAATAATTTATGGATTAGCATCACTCATGTCAGAGATGGAAAAGTGTTTTGGGACTGTTCATGACTTTTTTTCAGGTCTTGCTACTTCCTGCCGTATCACAGATCAATTAAGTTTAATTACACTGCCAGCTTGTATCCTAGAGCAGAACTAGAAGGAGAAACAATGGTTAGTATTTCAGCAAAATGTTGATCTGGCATGAGATATTTTGATTAAAAATAGGAATTATTAAGAATAGGATTCTGTCCTCTAGTAGAACAAATAATCTCATTAGTATTCTTTGAATGAATGCTCTCCGGTAAGTAACCTATGTTGAATAACACTGGAAAAGGGTGTATTTGATAGCAGATAACTATAATTTATTGAAGACAAATACTCATAAAAAATTAATATTAAAGATGACTGACATAGACAGCTTTCCTAACTGCCTAAACAAAAGATCTGATGCTTCTTAGTTTCTTAGTATCTTCAATAGATGTTTGCCAGCGAACTCAAATCCAGAATGTTTCATATCAAGCACTTCAAGTTCAATTTAACTGGTATTTTTAAATTAAACTTTGTTTTTTAAAAAAAAACCCGAAAATTTGTTGATACTAATTGAAACATAAACAATGCATAAAGCAAACTTTACCGTTCCACCTTTTATTCATGACAGTGAGAGCTGAGTTGTGCAAAATATTCTAATTAGTTTTTCAACATAATCCCTTAGGGAGCTGTGACAAAAGACCTAAGATCATCAGTTCAAACAATCACAACACTAATGACAGTAAAACTGATGATATTGCGAGATGAGCAGCAGCCTAACTCCTCGAATTCATATTTCTTTCTTTACAGAGCAGATTACACACATGTGGATGATTGACATTCTCCTTGATTGATTTTTGAAAACTGAACAGTGCTAAGAAAACTGAAAGGTCTTTTGATATGTTTTTGTGGCTATCACAAGTAAAGTTAAATAAGGCAAAATAGGGAATCATTCCAGGGGATAGAAAAAAGACTGGAAAGAAAAGGACATGAAAAAGTGATTAATATCTCTAAATACATAGATCTTAAGAGGCGAGTCCCAGGAGGCTGAAACGATATTCAGAAATGTGCATTGCCTTTCCTCTTTCTTTCTAGCCTGACCTGGTACAGCTTTTCCTAGAATGGCTTATTCTATCATCTCTACACTTGTAAAGTGCTGTGTGACTGTGGCACAGCATGCCTGAGTATGAAAAATACCTTCTCATAAAGTAAAAAAAGTTTAGACAAAAATCAGTCTAAGCTATGCTCAGCTGCCTGTAAAAGGATTAGAAACTCAGGCTGTTCAGCTGAAGTATATGTGTCATATATAGTAATATAGCATATACAATCTCTATAGTAATGATTAATTTTAAAAGGCCAAGAATGTAACTAATGACATAATCCTAAAATGCTATATAGCTGTACAATTAACTCTTTTAGCTTGGTTTAGTTACTATTCTAGATATGTCATAAAATAAATTTTAAAATTCAAACTCACTAATAATTATAACCTTTCTTTAACACCCCCACAATTCTTAAGAAAATAGTGAGTGCTTCATAGTTAGGGATATTTTAGAACTCCACTGCAATGCTGATAATCATATAAAAGCATCCTAAAAAAGCCCAATAATGAGCAAACACACATTAGATTGTTCCTCACTATAGCAAGACATAACAAAAACAAAAGTACCAATGAGAAGTTAGCTGTCTTAAAACATCTCTTAACAGAATATTTCAAATGAGTATATTTCAAAATATGGAAGAGATAAAGCCACTAATTATACACAGGAAATATGTCTGAGATTTTTTCTAAATGGTTACTTCATTGATATGTAAAATGTAGTAAATTACTAGAGCTTAATCAATAGAACATCTTGAAATTAGGTGTGGAAATAAAAGGCATGAAGTTAGCACAGCTGAATTCCTAGAAGAGGTATGGTGACATTCCAGAAACCAAACTACAATTTTAAATTCGCAGTTATGAGAATTTAATGTCTTTGTGTCTTCTAAGGAGGTATGCCTTCACTGGAATTCCTGAATTGCACTAAAATTCGGTGGGCTGAAGTAAAATAAAAACTAAATGAAAGAGAAAATAAGTAAAAAATACCTAAACCCACTCCTGCTTCCAAAGCTGGGTTATTTGCAGTGAACTTAAAAGTCAATAGCATCACGTCTGAAGAAATTTCTGATCAAGGGATAGGAAAACCCCACCGTTCTGTCAGCTGCAAATAAGAATTTTTCCAAAGACCATTGAAGACATATCTTAGAATGCTGATACTGAGGCAGAGCTCTCAAAATGGTATAATTGTGGTAAAGTCAATGTAGGTTTATGGATTTATTATCAACCAGAGCTGAGTTTATAATGGCACTTGGAATGGCTACAGGATTTTTGATCAGGGAGAGCCATGTGTACTGTAATAATTGTGGCATTACTGAGCACGGTCAGAGGCGTGCACATGCCAGCCAAAATTCCTATAGCAGAGTCACCTGAAGAGAGCAAGACACTCATTTGTTTCATCTCACGGCATTGAATTTAATGATTTCTGTAAATATGCCTTTTCTATTATTAGCAGTTTTCACTTTCTCCCTGTAAGTCACCTGTTTACAACAAAAGGAGTTTGCTGACGCAGGGAATTTGTGGACTTTGTTTTATACAAATGTGGTCTTGCTTACTTCGGAGAAAATTCAGTAAAAATTACATCACATTACTTAGTGGCAACATGTAGAAACTTTCTAGAGCTGCAAGAGTACTGAAAGACCACAGAGTAATGTATATTGCTAAGAAATTTCATCAATCTTTTTTGAGAGAGTTCAGTAACAAAGAACAGAAACCAGCTTAGCATGAAGAACATATAAATAATACTAAAATTATTTCCCTAATTTTTTGCATGCTTTGCTTATTATAGCTATTGCAGAGATTCCACAAAATGGCTATTTGATTTGTTTTAATTCCGAAGTGAAACCTGGTGTAACTAGAGCATGAAAATTAGTAAACACAAAAGATTTCAATACAATTGGACTATTAACCAGTCACAAAGTTTTTCTTCCTCTTGGAAGACACAGCATTCAAATTGTTGCAGTGAACACAGCAGAGTATAAAAATACTTTATTTTCATCAGTCTATAGTTTATCATTACATGGGAGGGAAAACGAAAACTCAGGTCTCCATCAGATCCATAAAAAAGGGATGAAAAAATTAAGGAAAGGAAAATCTGAGAGTTACATCAGAAATCCCATTACAGTTAAAATAAAGCTGTAAATTTAAATGTTGATTTATGTTTTTTTTCAGTTTGTCCTAGCTGTAACTAACTCTTTTTCTGTCATTACCCAGCGTCTTTATAGGTAGATGGAAAGAAAAGAAGGCATTTTTTACAAGCTGCTGGTTACAAACTTCATTACAATTTCATGTTTGAAAAACTTTGCTCCAAATGTTGAAAAATTGGGAGAATTTTGTCATCATGAATTCCTGACAGCTGAGGATGACAGCACCCTTCACTGTACAGGTGTATGTACATAACTCCTGTGAAGCTCTCAAAGTGCTACATTGATCATGAATCACTTTGTTGTTTCTTGTACGAAGCAAAGCGAGTCCCCAGGCAGGTGTGCAAAGGAGAGCCACTCTATTGCAAAACCCAGGCCTTTTTAAGCAGTTAGCCCATTATCAGCTATACTCCATTTAAGTATAACAAATATAATTCAATCAACCACCTCTAACCATGATGTGAGCATGTAATGCTTATATAACTTATTTTTCTACCTCCAGTTCAGCTGATTCGCTTTCCCATAGTCCTTTTCTGCTTAGCCAAAGTAGCAGAAAAGTGAGGCATGATTTTACAAAGGTAGCAAGGCCCTTTATTTTATAAGGTTTTACTTATGTGCAACAGTTGCTGTTACAGATTTTGAATATTCAAAAAGGCCCTGATCTTCCTTCATCATGGCCCCTCAGAGACACCTATTTGTGAATAGGACCTTAGGCAGAAGTGACTAGTGAGTTGTGCTGAGGTAAGTATACTTGTCTGGCACATTAGAAGTTCAGATGCATGAAAACATAACTTTTTCACAGTCTGTTTCTTTGCCTAGGCTTTGAGGTATCATTTATCATCATCTGATGTTGTGGAAAGCACAGAACTGTTAGGACACTTCCATTTTACCAAATGGTGAGCTGAAAGATGGTAAGGGGAACATGAACTCCTACCCTGTGGGTAATTAATCTGGGAGATGTGGTGCAGAAAGGTAATTTTTCCAGTGAAAAATGTAGAAGCAGTGGCCTGTGACAGCCATCCTGGCCTTAACGAGAGTCCTGTGTAGAAGAATAACTTGTTACACTTATCTAACTTTGATAAAGACCCTCTGTTCTCTTGGGAAAGGTGCATACCAGAGGAATGACTACAACCATAAACACCATGCCCAAATGTTTTTTCCTTTGCCTTCCAGAACGCTGGGCATATTTTAGTGAATGTCTGATAAGGGCAGAAACTTCTGCTCTGACAAATTTTTGATGGTGGGGCTCTTTTGTCTTTCCTTCTGCGCCTTTCCAAGACTTTCTTTAAACTTTCCCATAGTAGACACACAAATACCAGAGTGTGTGAAAAATAAGATGGATCCTGCTGGAAGAAGCAGTGGTCTCCTTGGTTTTTTCCAAGCTGCTGTAAAAAAATATGCAAAAATCTACAGCTTCATAAGTATTTTCAAATTTTCATGAATGAATAGTAGCTCGTGGTTTTGGCCCGAAAAGGAACCAGTTTCTAAACACACAAATATATTCTGCCTAAATACCTTTGATCTGTCTATATCACTATTCTGCACAAATAAACTGCTATTTGTTCAGGTCTACCATGTAAAATATTATGCCCTCATAAAAGCCAAATATGATGCTCTTCAGTGAACCTTCCCAAAGAAAACAAGTGTGATAACACTGAGATAGTTGCAATGTCATAGGGTGATGGTGCAAGGCAATTAGTCCTGGTTTTGGGTTTTCTTCTTTTGAACACATTTTCCAAGACAGTGGTAAGCATATGCTTCAAAGGTACAATTTTTAAGGTCAGGAGAGGCCTTCTAATTGCCCTGTGACTATCTGCTCATCCACTGACCATACTGTTAGTCTTCAACACTGATTATAGTCACAGAAATCTTCCTGTTACAGTCTTTAGGCATTAGGACTAAAGAAAATCAACTCTTTGAATCCCTGCAATACTAATTTAGCTGTTGCTCTCAGAAGTTTGTAATGTCATTCTGAGCTACAGAAGCCCACTATTGACAAGGTGAGAGACAATCTCACTCTCACAGCTTTGAAACAGATAATTATTCTGTAGTCTTTTCATAGGATATTGACATAGACACTCATCACAACTACTATTCTGCGCAGAATAAGACAAATAAAATCAATTTTATGTAACAAGCAAAGATAAGAAATGTCACAAACATAGCCTTTCATGAATGATTATGTATTCCACTTAAGGGATTCACAGTAACCTGCAAAATCTGAAACAAATTTCATAATTTTGAAAAGATTAATATAGGGGTGATTACTGAAGTGGGGAAAAACAGTGAAGGCAAGGAAGCAGTGTGAAAGTACATACTATTATTGATAAAGGATAAATTGAAAAGAGTGTTTACAATTCAAGCTAATCAATAAATTACTTAACTTTTAAAAGCAACTGTAGAATCAATGTGCAAACAAAATAAACACAAGTAGTTCATTAAGTCAATAAGTCAGGGATCTTCTGTAGTATGAACGATTGCAGCAGGCAAATTTTAAACAGAGACTGAGCATTGAAAAGACAAACTTTCATATAACTTGTCACAATAACAAGCCTGTATAAGCTCCAAAAAATAATATACATGGAAGTTGATACTGTCTGTCTAAACTAGAGTAGGAAACTAAGAAAGAAGCTTATGCTGGACTAGTCAGAGGCAACCATTTCCAACTGAGAGAATTGCAAAATATCTAATATGTATAAAAATGTGTCTGACCCTGAATTCAAGTGGTAAAAGTTCGAAGACACTGGTGCTAAACTGCTTGGCTTGAAGCAATTAAATTAACTTCTAGGGAGGAGTGAAACTTGGTTCAATTGTTCTAATTTACATCAATTAACTACTGTTTGGGCCAGAAAGTGTTATTTTACATTTTACAGTGGTCACTGCTCTAGAAACAAAGGTCTTGAGTGACTATTGCAAAGTAATTTTTCAGCTAGTTTCTTGAGTGCCTGAAGAATTCTAGACCACAATGATAATTTAAGAGGACATGCATTAGAGATTACAGGTTTGGAAAGATAGCAGTAGCCTGTAAAATGACAGTCATTTTTCAGAAGCAAGTTTTGTTACAGAGAAGAGTTTTCACCCTCTTCCCCTCTCCATCATTTCTGGCAGGATCAGTATCAGAAGAAACTCAAGATTAAAATCTTGGGGTCTTGTGCCACAGGTCTGCTTGTTCCTGAAGCATCCACTTTTCTTGCAATAAAAACCGTAATAAATAAGAAAACAAACTGTCACATTTTTCTCAAATCTTAGCTATGGTTGATTTGTACGCAAGTTTTATGCAGTCTGAGCCCCTTGCCCTATATAATTTTATGAAAAAGGCAAAACAGTGCAAATACCACAATTTTATATGACTCACAACTCTATATTAACCATACTAACAATATGTCTGTGAATCATATGTATGTGAGTGAAATGTCCAGGCAATGACAGGAGAATGGACACCAGAGCCTTCAGATTGAACACATCTTAATATCTGATAATAATTAAATTCTATGTCTTCTGCAACTCCATTATAATCAATTTATGAATGTAAATAGGCTCCTGAAGAGTGTGATGATTCAGTATCTCCCTTCTTTTAACAATTTTATTTTTTGTGGTCCAGTAGTGCTTTATGTGAAGAGTTCATAGTAATACAAATAAATACATATTTTCATCTCAAATAACTGAAGTTGAGACAATGCTCTGGTGAGTAAAAGGGTGTGATGAGTACCTTCCAGGAGGATAGCTACATCCAGTAAAATGGCAAATGGAGATAAAGTGGTGGTAAACATGCCTGCAGCTTACCCATTGCTGCTGCCCCTACTACTGCACAGAAAGAGTGACTTTGGTTTTGTGGAGGGCCTGAAAGGAGAGAAAAAAAGTCTTTAGAAGAGGGAAATGCATACAGAAAAAAAAATTCCTATGTAATCAGTCACATATCTGACATTACTTGTAGTTTTTCTGCAATGGAGTAAACTGGAGCTTTGGCATTGAACTCAATGCCTGCAGCATGAGTCTTCAAAATGCAGTAATTCCTTCCTAAGCGTCATCAAGAAAGGTCAGGAACATGCTGATGTTATAGGAAAGCCTGGATTATTTGCTTCTGAGCTTGAACTGATGTAAATAGAAGCAGCTACAGCAAAGTTATTCTATAATTAGGTCTCACGCTGGTGTGAAAGTTGCTTGTTATAGATCTTTTAATAGTAGATAATGCCACAGTTTGAAGCTATTCACTTGGATTTTCTGCTACTTTAATGAAAAAATTATTTTCAAGTTATGTGGGTTTTGCCATATCATCATTTTTGTGGCAGGCAACTGGAATACCTCTTCTGACTCATTTTTTTGTAACAATGAGACTTTTAAAGATTTTTGTTTGCAAGACCTTTGTACTGTCTGATTTGAAAATTTCTATCCAAATCTGTGACAATTTTAAGAGTTAGGAATCACTCCCTGTCACCCTTTAACTGGTGGTAAGGAACTTCAGACTAACAAAGACAAGTAGATACCTGGATTGTTCCCTCACACAATTGGGACTGATAATTTAATGAACTAGTGAACTATCAAATTAGTGTGATATTGAAGCACACTAAGATAATTTTATACTAAAAACCATGGAGACAATGGAATTTGTCTGAAATAAAAAGCAGTAATTTCAGGTCCAAACCAAGAAAACATATAGGGTATCAGTTGTCCCTGAGTCTCAATACATAGGATGCCAGTTTGTAGCTTGTAGATCTATTAATCAGCAAGAATTCAGAGCCTCAGATCTCCAGGAAAAAATATTGTCACTTGCTTTTTCATCCTGTGATTTTCAAAGACTTTGAAAACAATTCTAAAATCCAAATTTATTACATCATTTCTCATTTCGAAAAGACTGAAGTGCTAGAGCAGGAGGGGTGCATAGTTTGGAAATACACTCTCTTCAGTCAAAAGTAGAAAAAGCTCCACTAGACCATTAAAGACTTCAAACGCTAGAAAATTGTGCTAGATTTCACTGAGATTACCCAAATTAACTCAAATTTTTAATTTCTATGTAACAATATGGAAGATCAAATAAAATCTAAATGGAAAATTAGGGAAAAGGAGGAATGAATTCCAGATTAGATACCTCTTTACTCCTCAAGAACAAAATTTCCTTTTATTTTTCTTTCTTCTCTTTCCTGCTTACTTGCATGGAGAATATGCAGGGAAACCACATTCCTCAACTTCTTCCTGTACCACCCCTCACTCAAAAACATCTTTTTCACCTTCATCAAAGGACAGAACTTGTCCTAGGCAGGAACAAAGAACAAGGGAGAAATCTTATCAGATAAAATTGGATGCAGATATTATTCCTGCAGTTTCTGCCAGTTGTAGTTGGCTCCAACACCACCCTCCACCTTCCTTCATTTTGTCAAATAATGAAACAAATATGATTTTTAAAAGTCTATGATTTGCTTATGGATTTTTTATATAAGTGTGTCCTAATTCCCTGACTACCTGTTCCTGTATTGCAGCCTTGTTTCCCTTCTCACAAGTTCTTTATTTGTTTCCTATAATATGGAGATATACTTTGTAATTTAAATGGAAAATGTGTATGTTGATTCCCACAAGTTAATTTCATCCCTTTTGTAATTTTCCTTCTCACACTTAATTTAACTTATATTTTATTTGAAAATATTTTGGGACACCCTCGACTGCACCGTGTCTACTGAGCAATTTTGACATATTATTCAGGTAGCTGGCACCCCAGTCCTTTCACAAGCAGAAGACACTATTTGAGTGTACTCTTTCAGTGCTAAAGAGCTGAGAGGGGGTTTTCTCTGAAAAACTTGATTAATAAGATGCCATTTTAGTTCTCTGTAGGACACAAGCTCTTGGTAGCTGTCAGAAGAAGGATAATATAGCTTGGATATTAGAACTCTAACACCTCTACTCATTATGGCAATAAGAATCATATATCTTCTGTCTTGCAAAGTGAAAATCTGACACATATTGATGTTTCAAGCTTAATGTCCTGTATTGTTTAAAGTCGAATCTCTACTAACATTCTGAGGGTACCAAATCTGTAGCTTGTAGTATATAAGGAATGCTGAAAACTCTTTTGAAAGTTCTTGGCTAACAAATTTTATTTATTGTGTTAGAGTCATAGACCTGACTGACTCACAGACACGCTTTTATCTGCATTATATATTTCTTATCCCTGTCGTATTGAAATCCATTTTGAAGTGAAAGCTGTTTATTCATCTTAAAAATTGCTGAGGCTGTCATAAGCATGGATAAGACAACAAGTGCTATTTTTTAACCCAAAGTTAGCAAAAGCCCATGACTCAGAGAAGCTCAGGTTGTGGTTTTAGTCCAGTTTTCTCTTTTTCAGCTTTATTTGTTTATGAGTTTATTGCTGCACTAGTTGTACATGCACTGAAGTGCACAAGTCATTCTCTGCATTGATACACTGCTAGTTGTCTTTTTGGATTCTTTAGGAATTAATCTAGGATGACAGCCCAGGTTCAGGTACAAGAAATCTCTTTTCATTCATCATATGGTTGAACTAGCTACTCTTTTGTTACTCTTGAGACTTTCGAAAGGTCATCTAACTTTAAAAAAAAATAATTCAACTTTGTACATACTTGGGAAACATCCTGAGTTGGAGTCAGGATCTCAATGGGCCCCAAATACTAATTCCAGAACTTACTGACCCTTTACTCAGTAACACATCTTACAGAAAAAAGCAACGCAGAAGGACTCATGAGTCAGTTCCTGGACTCCTGCAGTTTATAACCCAATGCTAAGGTAAAAAAGGGAATATTGATTTCCCTTCAGGCTAATATACTGGAGCATAGGCAGAAGAAGTTCAGTAATGTCTATGTATCGAGTCAGCCATCCCTGCTAAGGGAACAGCAGCCCCCAGTACAGAAACAAGTCAACAGATAACTTCTCTTTCATGCACGAAGCATAATATAAATAAACATCCAGAAATTGTGTCGTGTCAGAGAGTTCATCCATCTATGTATGCAATTATATATGTTTCAGCATTAAGATGGACAGCTGTCTCTTTAGCCCATGTGGTACTATCGTGCCACCTAAGTTGCTGAGACGTACCTAATTTTCTTCCAGTTGGTGTCTTAGTGTAAAAACACTGGAACAATTTCAAGAACTTGCACGGACATAAAGGAATAAAGGAAAATCAAGATGTATAGACAAAAAAACCAAAACAAAATCTAATTCATAGAAGTATTTCCATAGCTGAAAATGCCTCTAATGGCTATATTTTTCATCACAAAGACAAAATGTTGAAGCATACGGTTTAGATGAACCAACTTGAATAAGTTTTACACAAAAATATACCTGAAAATGTTCTGTGAGACAAGTAGTGAATGGAAGATCTTCAAGATAAGCTGATCTGTTACAGCCAAGGTGCCATATAAGAGTATGAGAAATAAAACTTCAGTGTCTGGGGAATTTCATTTTGTAAAATCCACCAAATACAAATATTTGCTTAGACTTCTGGACAATATTTATTTTAAAATACATTCTATGCTGCAATATTAAAAAGAAAAAAATAATTTCTAATAAGAACTACACACCTCTTCTTCTAAAGTGTACTTCAAGAAAAGTTTTTAAGGTTTTATGTTATTTGAGTTAAATCAGTGCCTTAGTTTGAGCTAGGAAAGAGTTAATTTTCTTCTCAGTAGTTGGGTAGAGTTTTGGATTCAGTGTGAGAATGATGTTGATAACACACTGATGTTTGGTTGTTGCCAAGCAGTGCTTACCCCAAGTCAAGAACTTTTCAGTGTCCCAGCCTCTGCCATTGATGAAGTGCACAAGAAGCTGTGAGGGAGCATGGCCAGGACAGCTGACCTGAACAAGCCAAAGGGATATTCCATACCATGGAATGTCATGCTCAGGACATGGGGAAGTTCCCAGGAACTATTGATGATAGCTCAGGATGGGCTGGGCATTTGTCAGCAGCTGGTGAGTAATTTTACTGAGCATTGATTATCTCCCTTGGGATTTATTCCTGTCTCTCTCCCACCTTTCCATAACTATTATTATTATTATTATTTATTTTATTTCAGTTATAAGACTGCCATTATTTCAACCCACAGGTTTTAACTTTTTTTCTGATTTTCCTTTCCATCCCACCAGGAAGGTGGAGAGTGAATGAGCAACTGTGATATTTAGTTTCAAAGTGGGGTTAAACTCATAAAATAAAGGAGAATTAATCGACTTTCTGAAATATAGAACATGATTTTGTGACTCTATTTAAGTCTTTTTTCAGAAGAAGCCAACATTAGTAAGCATTCAACATGAATCAATGAATCACTCTCTATGATGCAGATATTGTCTTACTTCCCTATAGCGTTTTGTTTTAAAGGATTTTTTTCAATAAATCTCATGTTCCATATTGGAACCATACACACACCTGCATGTGCATATAGGTGTCTTTGCATTTCCATTATATAAAACACACCACAGTTTGTTTCTTCACTACTGGAGAAGCAGTATAGGTATCCTCACTCAGAGGTGATAGTCTACTTGTGTAGGTCTGGAAGAAAATCTTGTTACTTATTTTAATAAATCTTTAGCAAAATAGTCATTATTAACAATCTCCTTACTATTTCCAGGTCAGGCTGCATTAGCACAATACAAGTGACTGCCTTTAGATTACCATTGGGTATATGCAATTGAAATTAGAAATATGATAGATTTATCTCACACTCAAGAAGCTAAAACTCCTGCAGAAAAATTATACCTTGGAGAAGATTTTGAAAGACACTTTTTCCTCAGTTTGTTATATCATGAAGAAGTTCATGCTATTAAGTATTATTCACTGAAACTTCATACACTTAGTGAAGCAGACTGCTTGGTTCAGGCAGATTAATCAGACTTGTTACCCAGAATAGAATTATCCAAAAATACTTTGTATAATAAGATAAAAGATAACCTACAGCTGGTGCAGAGGCGGGCTCACAGTGGGCCCAGTCATTGCATGGGGCTGCCAGACCCAGTGTGATAACAGTGATAAAGCAGAACAGGACACAGCACTCTGCATCTTGTTGCCAAGGGGAACACATCATCAATATGGGTCTAAGTGGAAGCTAAGAATTAATTGCTATTCCAATTTTTGTTTTAACAATTTAGTAGTCCAAATTGTGTAATAATAACACTCCTGGTCCAAACTGACTCAGTGCAGCTGTGTTAATAATGTAGGTAAATTTATTACACAAGATCACTATTCTACCAAAACCTATATTGGCCTTCCTGATGACCCCTTGAATGCTAAGGACAAAAATTTAATTTTCCAGGAAAAGAGAATGTGGCATAAGGGTCATTAACATGGTGCTTTCTTTGGAGTAAGGACTATCATGTTTACGAAGAGAGTTTCTTCCTTCTTCTTCCCAGGAGAAGCATGAGATCAATGGTGCATTTCTTCTCAAAGCTGGGCACAAGTGTTATTATTTTCCTTAATTTTTTTTTTTTTAAATGCATTACTTTCTTTTCATTGTTTCTGAGCTAAAATGTGAAAGATGTCCCTCAGCATCCCCCAGCCCCTGCTACCCCAGGGCTCTGTTGTTGTTTGCACAGTGGTCCCCAGGATTCTTAGGGCTTTAGCAGAGACAGTTCCCATTGCTGAAGGTAAAACAGGTCTGGCAGCAGTTACTGACTGCTAAACCAAGCTACAACCAGTTCAGTCTTAATCAAGTGCAGACTGGTGCTGGTGCTAAGGCTCTGCTCTGCTTTTCGACAGTAAAGGAACAAATTTAATATACTGTCCACCCCACAGACTGTTCTCTTTTCACAGAAAAAGAATTCTACTGATTAACTTCAATACTGGTATTATTGGCCAGGGAGATGATGAGCAGTTCAAGGATGATTACAGGGCTCTGTGAGGTTAAGACAGGGGGCACAGGGAGTCACACTGTGGTCTCCCCAACTCTAGCAGTCACTGGGAAAGAGAGAGATGGCCATGGGCACATCCTGCAAGTTAATGTCTAGATGAGTAGCTTTCGTTTCAGGCAGAACCCTGTCTTTTAGGACTACGTGACCCTCCAGAAACAAAGACACCAATGTTCTCTTTACACCAGCCTTGAATATCAAGTTCTGCCCCCATGCCTCTCAGACCTTTAGTGACAGGATGTGGGGGCAGGAAGTACTAACAGCAGCAGTGGAATATCAAAGGTAGCAACCTCTCAAGTCAATTTGACATACTGAAGTTGACACTGGATGGCATGCACCTGTGATTGCAATGGGATGTTTAATGAGAGGCCACTCCCTGTCATCTTTTCACAGGTCACAATGATCAGGAAGTTCCTTATTGCTGTGGGGAAAAAAAAAAAA
>VYXF01000769.1:97695-132047 GCA_013397295.1 Polioptila caerulea | reverse complement strand
TATTTAAAGAAAAAAAAAAAAAAAAAAAAAAAAGTCATTTACATCTTGGAGAACCCAAGAGGGAAGATCCAGGAGCTAAAAGCCAATTAAATGTCAATTAGAAAAAGCAATATACATGCAGGGAGACAGGAGAAGAGCACTCATGGCTTTACTAAGAAAATAAAAGAATCATTTTCTTTTGTGAGGGTCAAAAATAATTAAAAAGGAGAAAGGAGAGCATAGCCTACCATGAGGAGCTGTCTACAATGGTAAAAGCTTGATGAGTCAAATGACCCCGTCACTGGGAATATGGAGATTGATGCAGAGAAATGTTCAATACACTTTGCTGCTTGCTGCACTTAGGGCACACAGCTGGGCACATTCAGTCTCCCTTTTAGAAGGCAGTTTGCCCAGACAGTGATTTGTGTAATATATAGCACGTGTCATTTTTGACAGTAATGCTGCTGTCACAGGGTTGTTACCTGTGGAAACAGAGCAAATATTTCTAAATCCCAAATAAGCCTAGTTTTTGAGTTGTCAGTCTCACTTAAGGAAGTCTCAGATGTGCAGCAGGATAGCAGGCTTAGATGTCCCAAGACACAGCCTGTTTACAATCATTTAAACCCTTGTTACATCCCAGTGTTGGTGTCAGAATCTACAAAACAAAGAAGAAATATGAGAGAGATTCAACATTCCAGTGTTTTCAACAGCAGATCATCATTTCCTATTTGTTTTCCCATTAGCAAATTAAAGGGAGAGAAAATAAAACCGGTATTAGCCACACTGACTGAGCTGTTCAGTTCTTGTTTCTTCATAAAAAGAAATCTGTGGATCTTGGTAAATGAAATTGCAGAGGAGGATTGATTGCAGTTTATGAGGGAAAAGTTGTCTGAAGGGAACACATCTATTTGTGTGTCCTCACCTCCCTGCTGTTGATGTTGCCTTTCTTTTTCTATGAATGCTTAGAAACTTAAATGCTGCAGAAAGGTTTCTTCTATAATATCATTAGTGAAGTCAGAGCAAGACTGTGTTCTTGTGACTCCCAGTCCTCTGCTTTAAACAAACTTAGATCTACTGTATCACTTTTTAATCTGATTTATAAACATTTTTATAGCTCTAAAAATGCCTAGCCCTAAGAATGATTTCTAAAAAGACAAATTGCATAATGATAGGGTACACATATAAATATTGTGTCCCTTGTTTAAGTTTCACAAAAGAAATAAATTAAAGCAAGTTCTGGCAGGCAACCTAAGGCTTTGAACTATCTGAATTGTTTCAGTGTGGTTCTTTTTATAAGGAACACTTATTTTCCCCAGATGACTGGAGAACATGCTATAGAAAAAGAATGTTAAGTATTTAACTTGCTTACGTTTAAAATAGCTCCAATCCATGAGCTATTTATTACTTCAAATATTTTCTGGAAGGAAAAAGAATAAGGCTAAAACTTACTGCTGCACTTAATAGAATTTAAAATAAATTATGGTTTGATAAGACCTTGCTACATTTACACTTTGAAGGTGTCTGAGAAGGCATTCCTCTGTTTTTTTCACTAAGGCTGCATTTTAATCAACCCAAGCCTGTAGTTCTCTTTCAATAATATATATGCAAATATGTAGAAATGTCACTTATCAGATCATTACGCACATGGATTAAACTTTCTATTTGCATCTAATTTTAGCCACTTTGCAAATAATCTTTCAGACTGTAAGATTCTAGGGGTAGTGTGGGTTTTGAATTTGGAGAGAACTACAGAACATCAATTAGTAAATTGTAGTGTTTTACTCTGTGTAGGATTTCAACGGAAAACAATTAATAGTGCCTTGTACTGAATGTGGAGAGTATTTTTGTTTATTATGATTGTTGTTGTTATTATTATCAAGGCATTAACCATGGTCATAGCAAAAAAAAAGGGTATTTAATGCATGCTTCTGAAATTTTAGGGGATAGAAAATAAGTACATTATTCAGATAGAAAATGCATTTTTACTAAATTATAATTAAAATAAATTTATATGGCAAGTTGTTTTCAAGTTTTTTTCTTATTTCTTTTTTGCTTGATTGTGTTATCAATTTCACTGAACAATGTCAAGATATTGCCCAACAATAAAACACATGGAAGTCTAACAGTGATTTTTTACACAAAGGGAAAAATTTAATCTTTCTGCTAACTTACTCTGATCATACCATGAGGTGGACTTCACCAGGAATTATCTTCTGAAGACACACTATACTAGTTGCCATAAGGGAGAGAAAAGTACCATCAGCTTTTAATAATATGGTGGCTAGGATATTAAGAGAAAGCAAATTGCTGAATAATGAATTGAAATTTCTGATTTTATTTCTGCATTCTCTCCAAAGAGAGGTGAGTAATGTAGAATCCCAGCTGGTATCAAGGCAGGAATGGACCTACAATTTATATGCTTTCGTGAATTTTTTATATAATGCCTCTGTTAAAATCTTAAACAGCAAGCATTTTAGGGTGTACATGAAGTTCAGCACTAAAGAAGTAATTTTTCTGATAATCCAGATAATTTTCAGCTGAGAAATGGATGAAAACTTTTGTTATGGATGTTATATCATCCAAGAGCAAAAAATTTTTCAAAAACTTAATGAGTTTTGTTCTCTGTGGACACTGAAATCCCTCATTTCAAGAATTATCATATCTCTTGGAAATGAAAACATCTTTCTCCACAACCTACCAAGCAGCTAAGACATTTTGGACACAGAAATTAATGGAAAAAATTGTTAATACACAGTTCACCTACTTCATGGGAGCTATTTTATTGTATAAATCTATAGGTAAATACTACAAAAGGAAAAGCACATGTTTATTGAAACTGCATATACTTACATAAGTTAGAATTCTTGGAGCAGTTTCATTCATCCTACAACTCACATTCTAGGTCCAAATCTGAAATACAATTTTCATAATTAAATTTCATAATTAAATTTCATAATTAAATTAGTATGTTCAAGAAACCATTGAAAATTCATGCTGAAAGAGTTTTTGAATTTCTAAAGTCTTTGAAAATTATTAATTGCCTATGAAAAAACACTAATACTCTGTGCTTAACTTTTATGCTTTTAAAAGGGGAAAAAAATAATAAAAAAGGATGTTTATTTGACATCCAAAAAGTACAAAGAAGAAAATTACCATTTTTTGCAATACTTTCTGTCAGAAACAGAGCAATGTGTTAAAAGAGCAAATTACCCATCTTCATTTTTTCATGGTATGTTTAATCTTTCTTTTATTCTTCTACATTATGTCTCTTTGTTTTCTGTCTTTATTTATTATCATGCAGAAGGCAATTTTTTGGCTTTAATACATCTCTTGAATATTGTCTTTACTAATTAGATTTACCTCCTCCCTCTGCAATAGCCATCCTTCCTAGACAATCAAGCAGTGAAATGTCCTGTGGCCTATGAATTAAAGAGTCTCTTTCCACACTTTCAAACTGGGGCCTTGGTACCAGGAATACCCCTTCCTCTAGTGGTATCTTAGCTAGGATACTCTGTATTTTGTGAGTTATAGAGTATCACATGCACACAAAAGATTTTTAAGCTAATAAGTCGCCAAATGATGACCTGAGTGTGTATTTTCTCTTCAGGAACATTTCACACTGTTATTGCTCATGTACAGGATATTAGCTATTATTTATCAACAGAGATCAACACTTCCATTAGGCTGATGACAGAATCAGAATTCCCTATATCTATCCTTGTAAGGACAACCCTTTACTAGGTTGTCATGCAGTCAACTTACTTCCTATGCAAGGATAAAGAAAAAAATCTGTAACTAGCATATTATTCACTTAATCTAAAATGGCAGACAAACTGTACACTGAAGTGTCTTTTCCCCTCAGTGGATTATAAGGAATTTTGAAATTTTTAACTCATATCTATGATAATATCACGTGAGTATTCTAACATTATAAAGTCTCATCTTGGAAAACCTGCCACTGAGTCTCTGTGCATTGCTATTTCTCCCAGGAATACTCTGTCAAATTCATCTCTCTTTCCATGTGGTCCCAGACAACTCTCCAAATCAAGCCTAAAACCAGCAAGGGCAGTAGGAGTCACAGGCTCTTAACTCCTGTCCTTCTCCCAGCCAGGGCAGCCCCTCCCCTCACCTCAGTTCAGACCTGCCTGATCATCAGAACTAGGCGCTGCAAATCCCAACTTTGGCAGGACTTATTCCCAGTCATACACAAAGCAGTGCACATGCCTAGCCTTTTGGAAGGCATTAAATGCTAATCTAAAGAAGCTGAATTCATGCACTAACACAGCTCACCACATGCACGTCTCTGTCTGTCACGCACTTAGAAGGAGTGACTGCATAAGGATATGACAAATCATCCACAGACAGTGTGTTTGCCCTTATCTGTGCAGACAGAGGGGAGAGGTTTTAAAAGCGTTTCTGCTGCATTACATTTGTTAAGAAATGCACATACTGCTATGTTTTTCACACCATTTGAAATTTACATTCAGCCTAGGGACATGCTTGCTAGCTCAGTTAAACTCCAGGTCTTTCCAAACATGCAGGGAATGGACCACCCTGCAGTTAGCTCTCATATATTTGTTCTGAAACCAGCTGTGACAAGCTTTAGATCCTGAATGTACATTTATCCTGACAGCTGTCCTAAGGTGTTCAAGTGTGTAGATACACTCTAATATCTGTTTCTTACAACACATCATGTGGTAAGTAGTAGTCAGCAAATCCTTCTCTTCCTTAGTCCAGATCTTGGTTATTGTAATTCACTTACAGTTAAACTGTTACATATTCTGTGTAATAGATACCAGATGTACCTCACAGGAGAATCCATTTTATTTGAGATAAACCAAATACATCAAAGTCCCACGTCACAACCTTTATTTGCCTCAGCAAGTAAAACATCCAGGACATAGAAACTTACAGTTTTTTGGTTTTGTTTGTTTTTTGTTGGTTTTTTTTTGAATGTATAAAGCAAAAGCGCTTCTTAGAGACAGCATGATTTTTGGGGACTTTTTGATGATCTCAAAATTTCTACTAGCACTTTTTAACTTTTTAACACTGCAGTTTTTCACTTGTTGAAAAATGCACTTCTTTCTGCAAATCTCTGTTTGTCTCCAAGATCATAATTTTGTTTATTCAGCAATCATGCTCTATGAAATTAATACAATCCAAAACTGCAAAGTATCTGTTGTGCACTTGCTCCCATGTGTTCTTTCTGGGAACAGCAAGCATGATAAATATGCCTAACCTCTCCTTTGGAGTCAAATGTAAGTAAACAAACAGAGGAACTAAGCAGAAAGGAAAACAGCATAAGGACAATTTAGTAAACTACAAAACCTGGCTTTATTTTTCCGTGTTTCAAAGGAAAAGGCAAGGCTGCTGGACCACTTACTTGTGTAAACTCCATGACTTTGGGTAGCATTAAATATTTTCCCCTTCTACAATAAAAGGATAAAGATAAAAGGTTGGATGGGATTTTGAGCAACATTGTTTAGTGGGTGGCATCCCTGTCCATGGCAGGGAGGGGTTGGCACTAAATAACTTTATCTTTACCCTTCCGACCCAAACCATTCTAAGATTAAGTGATATCAGAGATAGAGTTGACCCTCAAAATTGAATATATAACATTCAAATAATTAAAATCTAATACTTTATACAATGGATATTCTGTAAATTTATATAGCATTCAGCTATTTTACCATATAAGTTAGCTCTATTTTATAATCCCTTATGAGAAAGAATTTCTAATTAAAAGCACCTCATTCATATTTCACTTACAATGACACAAGTTTTTACTACTATAAAATAAGCTTCGTGTTACTTTCTTATTAATATGATCTGGGTCCTGCCAGGCAAGAAAAAAGATGCCGAATATGAAAACAGCAATATTAAAATATTAAAGAAAGAATTTCACCCTAAACTGACAGCACTTTTATTCTGCTCTGACTCTCTTTTGGCTTGTGGAGAGAAATATGAGATTATATGTAAAGCTACAAACACAAGATTTTTTAAAATTCTTTCTTCCAAATCTTTTGCACTGACAAGAAGATGAAAGAACATAGATGACTATATCAGTAGAATTCATATTACACAGGTATAGAGTATCACTTTTCTTCTATTCTTTAATAAGGGGTAGCATATACCTCCACTTTTCCCAGGGGCAGTATAAGTAATACAAGTTATCTGTTACTGCCTTGATCCCAAAGAAGATTTCTCCACTTATGTGCCCACTTATATCAATGCAGAGATGGACAATATGCTGCATTTTTCAACTCTTCTCAATTTACTACCTGCAAATCTATATGGGAAAAACAGTAATTCACGGGAGTTTGTTCCATTTTTGAAAAAGAGTATAAACATGGAGGTGTCCTGCATTTCCTTTGTATTGTTTATGTTGAGAACAGGAAGGTGATAAAACGCTGAAAAATTTATTTTAGACACTCATCCATGCCTGAAGCAGAAAATGAGCATGATTCAGAGAATTTAAACTGTGTGTTTTACTTCTATTTTCATTGATGATACATTTTGCACACTCTTGTTTTCTGTTTGGTATGGATCCCAGTCTTATAAACTGCTTTCAACTACATGGTAAGGTCCCAGTATTAGATACAATATGTGGAATAGAATATATCCTCCTCTGTTTCTTACTCAGTCCAGAATTACACTTCATTTCATGTCTCATTTTAATGAATTCTTCATGAATTCTTTGTTATTTCATTTTCAGAACAGTATAATAATTTCTACCTTTAATTTAATTAAGTTCCTTTGAATAATTTATTCATATATGTGTAAGTAGATATAGTTCTGAGACTTACTGCAGTCACTAAGAATAGGGGCACATTTTCATTGTGTCCTTATTTTTTAAATTTTTTTTATATCTGTTTTTCAGCCACAGGGCAACATTTCATAATATGAAATTTCTTCTTTAATTTATTCATTTTGTCATATTTTCCCACATGATAGACTTTCTTCATTTTAAGAATGGACCAATTTCACTAGAGGATTGAATTTCTTCCTGATGAAAGACAGGCATGTAATCACAGAATCTCAGAATACTGTGTAGAGGACCCACAAGGATCTTTAAGTCTAACAGGTACATGAATGGCCCATGTAGAGATCAAACCCACAACCTTGACATTAGGACAGCAGTAGAGTTGGACTACATGTATAAAGTAGTACATAATAACACCCTTAAAACCTTATTTAATTATTCTAGACTACATAGAATATAACTTAATGTTATCAAGTTCTGTAAAAAATAGAAAAGCCATGAGGTAGTTAATTTTCTGTTTCTGTAAAATAATTTTATAATGTGATATTCGTTATTAAAACAAAAAGAGTTTTCCATGCTGTTTATGTTAAAAAACAAGTTCAACCTTGAGTAATTTCTAACTGATACAAGAAAAACATGATGTTCCTTTTAAAATGTACAGAAACATATTAAATAATAATTGTTCTAGTCCAAACATGGTTACCGGGACAATGGTAAACCAGAATGAAAGTAGCCATTATTCATCAATGTTAAATGTTTCCGATAAATCATCATAAATTTATGAGACAAAGACTTCTTCACTTAGACAGTGGGAATATGATAAAAAAGCATACATGTTATTTCTAGAAAGACATGCTGAAAAAAGCCAAGCACGTTTCTGTACGACTAATAATAAGGACACAGATATGACCAGTCATGAGAAAGTGCATAGGATCATGGACATGTAGCAGAAATTATGAAAGAGGAGGGAGAATATCTGTAATTCTAATTTCTAATCACTGTGTTTATGTGGTGAAAGTCACAAGCATCTTATATTTCTGCATTTCTTAAGGAATTAATGACCAACTGGTATTAAAGTGCCACATATTTACCCCAGGTCATTAAGGGTTTCCATTATTTATTGTTCTACGGGAAATGTTCCCAGTTGTCATCATTACTGTTTAAATTATATAATAACTGGTATTATTAAAAGCTCTTGTACATACAGCTCTAAACCTGTACAGAATTCCCCAAATCTCTTATTTCCTATACAATTTATTCAATAATCAGAGCACAGCTACTCAGTATAGTGAAGCAGTTCCTTCACCAAGCTCTTGGGATAGCTTAGAATCAGGTTTAAGGAAAATTTCTGGTGTGAAACTTACTGTTGGGGTAGGCTGTGACAGTTCTATTGTCTATTTTTTAGGACTATTCAGCCTTTTTACAATAGTTAAGCATCCATACTGTAGCTGCAAATATGAAATAGTTCAACAATCAGAGATTCAAAGCACTTAAAATAGAAAGAATGGGAAACATTGAAATTATTGATAAAAATTCCATTTTTCTCCTGTAAAAGATCAAAACAATTAGATATTCATGTGTCATTCTGAACAATAGTGGCAAGCAAAAAGAAGGGGAAAGGTTATTTGTTACTTTGCAGCTTAAATAGAAAAATAAAAATAACAAAAGAAAATATTTAAAATAGAAAATTACAAAAATACTGTACAGTATGAATATTGGTAGCACTAGAAAAATGTGTTGGAGAAGTTAATATTTGTATCTTTTCATTTTAGACAGCCCTCATGGAAGTAATTTACAAAGGTAAAAGAAAATTCCAATCTATAGAAATAGAATTTGATCCCATACAAATCAGCCAAAAAATTATGGAATTTACTTAAAGAATACTTTCTTTTCTAGTGTGGTTTTATTTGTAACATTGACTTCTATGACCACCATATAATTCCTATTAAAATCTAGAGGCTGGTTCAGACCACAGGCATTTAGTGCAGTAGAAATCTTCCATAAAGACAGGACTAAGACTTTTTTTCTGCAAAAGTAAATTCTTGTTGCTCCAACATTAAATGCTATTGAAAATCATCTGCATTTTAAAATTTATTTTAATAGCAGAAAAATCAATCCTTAAATCTGTAAGTTGGTTGATACTTGCTTGCTCTGAAACCAATGCAGAGGGGTCCACCTTATTTTTTTCATTGTTCCTTTCCATCATTCATGAGAAAAACAAAAAAAAAAAACTTTAAAATATTATTGTCACCTTCCCTGAGACTTTATAAAACTGTGTAATAAAATGTCTTAAAATTAATGATGTTTGAAGGGAAAAATTGAAAGAATTTATGAAGCTTGATAAACCAGGATATTTAAGTTTTTACTTTGGGCAGAACATATTTTACTTACAGAACTGTCCTACAGCACCACAGTAATAGCAACTGAATCTTTTCAATAGATCTTTCATCTGTGTTTCTAAGTTATTGCACTACAACTTCTTCTCCCTAGCTGACATGAAAATGCATTTCCCTGGAGATGCCAGCAGAGCTGCCAGTGCTGCAGCCCCAGGGGCAACCAAGCCAGCTGGAAGTTGAATCCTGGGTGCACAATCCATGTTTCAAGTTAATTTTTCCCAGCTTTTTTATTGCCTGGGTGCATCAGGCTGAAGGGAGAAGTTAGGCATGCCCAGCTAGGACACCATCTAAAAGGAGTTCATGTGGCCTACATTTACCCTGAGACGGGTAAGGGGTGCTGGGGAGGAAGCTTTTCCACTTTTCTGCTCCTTTTTTTCTGAGAACCAGAGGTTTTTCTTTGATTTTTTTTCAGCAGAAGCATATGGCACTTCCCTTAACCCAGCTTGGTGGCACAAGTCACAATTCAAGCATAAGGGATGGTCTCAGATGCTGATGCCGAGCTATAATTTCATAATATCTGAGGACTTTTCTTCTATAGTCTACCTCAACGAATGCCATTTTGGTCTTATTTCTGTGCTTTCTGGAGGAAATCCAAAGCATTCATCTTAAAATATTCCTTTGTATTGTTCTAGAGCATCAGGCAGTTACACACAAATGGATATTCTAGAGAGTTAAGTGATGACATATGTGTAAACCACTTTTTAGTGTCTGTCTGAGTTTCTGAAGAATTAAAAAGCTTGCACTTCTAAATTCATATAAATTTTCATCATTTTCCTTTGCATACTTCAATCTCTAGAAATACCAAATTTTGAGACACTTTTGAGATGACATCACCGCTGCAGAAAAAAATCTTCATGAAGAATTTTACATGCTGGACCGCACATAGTAATCATTTGCCTTTACACTGTGAGGATAGAGCATCTAGCATGTATTATGTGCACATCTTCTTAAGTAGGCATATCAAATGGTAGTATTTTAAAAAGCACAACCTCTTTGTGTTTTGGCTGCTATATTGTCTTATCTCTTTGAAGAGTCTCTCTGGTGAATATCTAAAATTTGCTGTGCATAGATAGAGGGAAATGTCACTAGGCAAGGTGTTGTGATTCAGTATTTTAAGGTCTGTTAAACTCTGCATATTGTACTTTCATGTTTTTCTAATTAAAAAAAAAATTAAAAGATTTTCCTATTTCTATAATGTACTAGCATTTACATGACTCTCAAAATCAAGCTTTGTGCTTAGTTTAGTTCCCTGTTAAGAAAACAGTATTGAAAATTACTTTATTTTTCCTAAGACCAAAACAGGCTTCAGGTTTGAATGACAGTAACAACTTCTTCTTCCTTTTTTATCTTCACTTTCATGCTTTTGTTTGTTTGAGGTATTAAGAAAATCCAATTGAAGATTTCTTGCAAAAGGAAATAACATCTTTCTTTTTTTAAAAAGCTTTATCAAAGCCTGAACCATTTCTTGTTTCCTAACCAGATAAATAAGAGAAGTTCATATAATCATTCCTGGTACAGACTTAATGTAGATAGCATATCAATGAAACTCTGAACAAGAATTTTAGTATCTTCTGTGACTGATACATGTTTTTCAAACTTGTCCATCATCTTCTGTTTTCATTCCATAATTTTGGAATGAAAACAGGAGGAGATGAAATATTGTGGCTTCTTCCTGTCTTTCAATGCTTTCTCAGCCTTTGATTATTTCAACTTGAATTTTAAGACTTGATCCTTCCTCTGTTTGATTCATCATTTCCTCACCACAAAAGCACCCATAATGGCTCTCAAATTTTAAATTTTCCCTGCCTTTTCTAAGACAAGGAAAATACAAGTAAACAAACAAAGAAAAAAAAAACTGCAAAAAAACCCAAGCTAATTAAGCTACTGAGCTCCAAGGATAAGCTTACACTTCCACAAATTTGTAAATTCAGCATCTAAAAAATCAGTTCTTTAAAAGTAATATAAGTGTACTGGGTTCTTTTATTATTTATTTGCACCTGCAACTTTTCAAGTGCAGTTACTCCTGGATACAAACAACACAGCCTAACCACCAGGCTTGAAACTCAGCAGGCTTGCTGGGACTTGTTTGAAATGCTGGCACATAGTATCTTCTCCTTTCATAATGGTTGCTTTGCTGCAAGTAAAATAGTAAATTCATTACTTTGTAAAGAAATTCAAGCTACTCAGAGTATTAGAGGTGCCCTAAAAAAAAAAAATTACACTGTATTCCCTTCTGATCTTTTCTCTTTCTTTTCTATTCTGTTTTAGCTTATCCACTTGAAATTGATCTATCTGAAGAGATCTCCATAATTTCAAGGGATTTCAGTTTTTCACCACATTGTGCAAAAACACGTAATGTCTGTGGAAACTGTAGTGTCACAATTCAGTCTTCCTGTAAGTGTATTAGATTTTTTATATATTTTTTTTTTCTTTGGCTGATGCTGTATTTTCTATAACACCAAATATTTTAAAAAAGCACTCTGGGTGGGGTTACAAATTAATTTCTTGCACTTCAAATGCGTGCAGTTCTGTGATATTGATATAAGGCAAGATGAAGTGATGCTTCTGCCAAACAAATATTTTAGTCATAATGCTTCAGGTTATGCTCTGTTGCTTTTCCTTGAAAGAAAAACATCAAATATACCTACTGTATAAACTACTGTTCAGAATGTAACAGAGTGCTTTGCACTCTGGAGACATCACTTCAGTTTTAGCACAGAAATAGCTAAGTAGAGTTAAATATTTTCCATCTATTTTGGTCAATACTAAAGCATATATATATACATATTCCACCACAAAATACAGAAAAATATCAAGAAAGCTGCAAAACTCCAACAGGAAGCATTCTGAAAAATGAAATGTAAAAACTACCCCTTTGTCAACCCAAGTTGTTATGAGTTAATAAAAGCAGGTAACTATTTTAGTTGATGGTGAAAGATGTAAATTTTTATTATGAAGGATACAAGTGCTTATGAGTTTCATTTTAAAAATGGAAAAGGTATAACTGATACACCAATAATTGGAAGAACCTGAAGAGAATATTTTATATTGCAGTTGTTTTGTACAGGTTGAAAATAGTGAAGACATCAATCTTGAAAATGTGGATAAGTTTCCCAAGGCCATTGTCACCAGCATTAGTCTAAATTTATTACAGCACTCGCTGGTATGTCAGCTACTCTTTTTTTCAACCTGAGTTCTTCATTCTGAGGGAAAGGAGCTGATCTGCAGCAATCAAGACAAGTGGTATTTTATGTAATTAAAACCACAGGATTATTTGACACTGTCTTGTGATGAATAACACCTTTTAATAAGTCAATTACTTTATATGGAAATGAACACTGCAAGTGAAACTCAAACTAGGAACTTCAACATTCTGTTCTAGTGAATTTATTAGCCAGTAGGATGGTTGTGAGTATACTTTTAGCTAGGAGTTTTCTCTTGCCTATCAATTTTCAATACAATAGTAGAGGAACACAAGCATGCTCTATAACTTCACTCCAAGTCAAATCACTCTAAATCAAAGCACGATTATTTTCTTTGTCTCAAAAGACCATAACCTGAAAATAATGATCCTGTAGATGCTTCTGCACCTGTCTCTGGTTTGAGCTTTCAAGTAATTGGAAAGAAGCAAGATTCATATGTTAGGAGTGCAGCCATCACAGTCAGAACAATATTCCAACAGCAACAGAGCTTTAAAAGATGACCTGTGCTAGGAAAAAACCCACCATAATTCTATAAAACTGCAACAAAAACATTACCTAAAAAGCAGTGTGAAAAGGGAAAGGAAGTCAAGCTAACAGCAATGAGATAATGAAAGCGTTTAGTCTTTCAGTTTAGAAAATTTAGGATTTTTTAGCAGGAGCTACGTGTGGGACCTTGAACACCAGACTACAAGCTGCTACCATATGACTGAAAGAAGTGACATCTTTAGGTTTTATATCTTAAACATTATTATTCTTTCTCTGTAGCCAGTTGAAGTGATTATCTTCCTCTGATTATAGATAACTTTGTTAGTATTCCACCTGAAGGAACAAAAGAATAGTTTCTTGATTGTCAAAAGGATAAAATCATTAGCAAAATATCCAAAGGAATAAAAGAGAATAGAGTGATAAGTCGAAAGCAATATATCTGTCTCTTGATCTCTGTACATGGATTCCTTCCATCTAGTCTTCCAGTTGTTTCATACAGGCCTTGAGAAAGGAGGTCAGACTTCAGTACATGACACTAATGCTATCCACCTAATTTTTTAGCATATTGATATAGTTTAAGATCTCTTCTGCAATAGATTGCTTAAATAATGATTTAGAATCTATATGCCAATTATTCAGTTAAACACTTTTATGCCTTGCACATGTAGTACCTGTTTGTTTCTTTTATGCAGAGAAAGTCAATAGAAGTCCTTTTAAATTCAAAGGGCAAAATCATTCTTCTTCTCAGGTAATCCCAGAATCTGGTTAACTGACCTGAAAAATCTCTTTTTAGGCCAAATCATACTGATGTCATACAGATGGTTTGCTCATCTAGTAAAAAATTAATTAGGCATTGGAGGAAGGGAGCTGACCATCATAGCTGATGTTGTTTCTGATTGTCGTATATCTAAACCTCATTTTTTTTTTCATATTAATTATTATCTAGGATCAGAGAATAGCCTGGGTTGGAAGGGTCTAACAGAAATCATTGAGCTCCTAGCACAGGACAGCCCCAGGAATGTGCCTCACCATGTGCCTGAGAGCATTGTCCAAATGCTTCTTGAGCCCTGTCAGGTGCTGTGACCACTGTCCTGGGGAGCCTGTTCCAGTGCCCAGCCACCTTCTGGGGGAAGAACCTATTTCTAGTATCCAACCTAAACCTCCCCTGACAAAGTTTTATGCTGTTTCCTTGGGTCCTGTCACTGATCACCAAATTACCTCAGCTGCTCCTCATACGGCTTCCCCTCTACACCCCATCATTAGAAAAGTAAAGTTTAGGCAAAGACCACATACTATGCAAAAACATCCTGTTCCAAGAAAAACAATTAAGTTCTATGTCTGTAATCGGTGAGTCTTATCTAGCCAACAAGCAAAACAGAATTCTAGCAATGAAGTATGTACTTGGTAATCTTTACATGATGGTAGTCCTTGAGAGAACACAGCTGAAATATGCTGCTGTGTGGTTGCTGTACTCTCAAATATCTGTGATTTTCAGTACTGACTTAGACCAGTGGTTCATTCCAAACCACTTTTTGTTTTCCAAAACATCCCAGCCCAAAGAGATAGACCATGTCTCACAACTTTATTGTTATATTCTCCTTCCCCATACATATATCACTAGTGTTGTCTCTCTAGAAACACCTGCGCTGGTAGTGTTAGAGACAGGCATGTTATTCCAGATGGACAGGGGAACCAACAGTAGGTTTAGACTATTCATTTTATCTACAGAAAATGTACCAAGTCTTGTTTCTTTGTACATAGGATTTTGAAAACCTGAAGTCCTTTTAATTACAGTTCCATTTGCTCTGTTTTGAATGGGTGTTACTAGAGTCCTTGGCAGGGCCATGGTCCCAGTGCTTTTCCAGGATGCAGCTCATGATTGATTGCAACCTTTTCTCAGTTTCTCTGCTCTCTCCTGCTTCATTCACACAGCCAAATCTTTACACACTAAAAATGACTAACAGAAGTCATTGTCCAGCCTACTTTTGTGTTCTGGGGAGGAATTTGTGCTTAGCATTGAGAAAGAGACCACAATAATTTCTTTAAAAAGTAAAAATTTCCTACAAGTTCTTTAAAGTGGCTGAGTGACTACACCTTGTAAGTCAAATGACATTTAAAGTAAGGCAGTAAACTAAGTGTTAGCACCGTAATTTTAATTTCCACTTGGGTTTCACTGCTTAATTTTTTTTTGGGGGGGGAGGAAATGTAAAACATTGAGCTAAAATCTCCATATAGTCTTTCTTATATATAAAAACAGAAGGGTTGTATCATATTTGTTATGCAAGGTTTTCTTGAATAAAGTAACATCTCATTTTTCATACTAAAGTAAGGAGATATTTTTCCTAATCTTAAGAATGCAGATCATGAAACTCATCATTCCTTAATATATGTGATTTTATTTTTCAGCAAACAGATTGGTTTTTATCATCAATAATAATTAAAAAAGTAATAACATCAGATTGCATGTCTACATATGGAAGTCAAATGAAAAAGTTTCTATATTTATCAAGCTATACTAAAATTGCATGGAAGTTTTCTTAGAAGATTTTCTATATAAAAATTTCAAAACTCAGTTCAGCCTCTAACTCTTACAAAAGGCACCATTGATTTCCATGCTCATATCCTACCTTGTCATCCAAACATGTCCGTTTTCAAAGGATTGTAATTCATTACAAATGAAAAAAGAACCTGTAAGTAGTTGATAATGAGATCCATCCAGGATGTGTTTTAATTTGTCTTGGGATTTTGAATGGCTCCAGCTGGCATGAGGAAGTCCTTCTCTTCAAGGGACAGTGCTAGCACCATAAAATATTTCCCCTATGTTTTATTTGACAACTAAGACAACCTCTTTACTTTCTGGCCCAAAAATATGGGCCATGAAATCTGCCTTTGGTGAAGAATATTTACAATCCTGTATTCTATTATATCACATCTGTTATTAGTAAAAAAGTGGCTGAAGTAATTCTTGTTTACATCTATGCCATCAGTTTGACTAGAACATTCCCATTTTTTTAATGATTTGACTTGAAATGGCTATAGCCCTTTGTTAAAACTGAGCAATATTAAAATAATTTTTTTCTGATTGTGCCTTAGAAATTAAAGGAAAGCTATTCTTGCTATAAGAATTTTCTCAGGGAATGAAAATTTAAAACAAAATCAATGCCAAATGTGATTAAAAGTATTTCATAAGTTTTACCTATTTATCCAATTTATAATTGAGTATCCTCTAAAACCTTTTTTCTGTCATGAATAATTTTTACAGTGAAGTTTCATTGTGGTTTTTGATAGTTTATCACCTTCTAAATACAGTGAAAACATCATAAACAAAGTGTCATATGTACACTTTGAAAATAGCTGAGAAAGATCACCTACTTTATCATTCAACCCTTGAGGCATCTAGAAATCCTACAGATTAAAGAAAAATGGTGCAAGTATGGAAATAAACAGCTATCCATCTGCAGGATTGCAATTTTTCATAGCAGTCATGAAAAATCAGTCTTGCATGGAATTCTGAAGGAATTCTGTGAAATATTTATGTGGAGATTTGTGACTAAGAAAAACAAATTATTAATGTCAATGAAACACCTAAATTTTTTTATCAGAACCAAAAGAAAAGCACTGCTCATTTTACAAATCTGTATTGAAACCTACAACTTAGACAGCAAATATGCTGGGTATTGTCTGCTTGAGGACCACACCAGGAATTTCAAGACCACACAGAGTTGGATAAAATGCCAAAGATTTTTGGATGAACCAAGCCACGGTGTGTGTCTAGAGAAGTAGGAAGAAATTCAGTGATATTTGCCAATTGCTTGGATAGGAACAGAACTGGGAGGTGACGTTGCATGCTAAGTTCTGCCTTTTCATTTCAGCAAGGATTCATGTGCTAAAATACACAGGTGTTCCATGTGGCAGATGAATAAAGAGATAAATTGCTTGCTACAAGCCTGTGCTCCATCTGAACCATAAACTATGTTTAAAATATTTTTCAAGTTATACCTGAACAGATTAGCTGATTTATAAGTAGTTTCTTTAATTGCTTTGTTTTGAACTCATTTGCTTGCCAGTTTATGGGATAGATATTAGTTAGCTGAGTAGAGGCAAAAGAATCTGGTTTAGAAATGAAACTATAATACGACGATATCAATGCAACTATTCATGGGATTATAAAACATATTTGTCAGTCTTCACTGAGTACCTCAGCTGCTAATTTTTGGTTTTTAATTAATGGTTTCTAATTTGATTCTTTCCTGTGAACAAGTGTATTTATCCAAGATATACTGCTGCTCAAATTAATAACTCGAAAAATTTTTAGAGGATCTGGAATCTCACTGATTATGAGGACCTCCTCTACCTTTGTTTCTGGCATTTTGTTTTATTCTTTGTGAAGGTTTCTGATCATTGTTGTTCTGGTTTTTTTTTCCAGCCAGCCACTTAGAGAGATTTTTCACAACTCCTAATATATATCATTAATAGGCTGCAGAAATGGTCTGATATTCTTACAAAATTCAAAATCCAGCAATATCCATGAGATCCTGAGAAATGAAACGCAAAGTCCTGCACCAGGGGAGGAACAGCCACAGGTGTCAGCTCAGGATAGGGATCAACCAACCAAAAAGCTGTTCTGCAAAGAAGGACCTGGGCATTCTGGCAGACAAGTTGAGCCTGGCCAGCAATGTGCTCCTGAGGCAAGGAAGTCCAGTGGCATCCTGGGTAGCATTAGGAAGAGCATCACCAGCTCAGGGTAAAGGGAGGGGATCTTTACCCTCTCCTCAACACTGGTGAGACACATCTGGAGTTCTGGGTCCTCTTCTGACCTTTCCAGTACAGAAAGGACATTGATCTACTGGAATTAGTCCAAAAAAGGGTCTTGAAGATAATTAGGGCACCTGTCATATGAAGAAAGCCTGAAAGAGCTGGAACTGTCCAGCTTGGAGATTAAAAGGCTTTAAGGAGTCTTAACCTTGTTTATCTGATGGCATCAATAAGGAAAATTAGACTTTTTGCAGTGGTACCAGTGAGAGGACAAGAGGAAATTGGCCTGAAGCAGACTATAGGAAATTTGATCTGAACTTAAGTAAGAAATAAAGCTTTTTTTTTAGCTGTGGGTACAGCTGAGCACTTGAACAGGTTGCCCAGAGAAATTGAGAAGTCTCTATCCTTGGAGATATTAAAAATGCAATGAGACACAGCCATGAGCAACCTGCTGTAGTTAATCATCCTTTGAGGACAGTGTTCAACTAGGTGGTCTCAAGAGATACCTTCCAAACTCAACTGTGAGTCTGTGATTCAGGAAAGCAGAGTGACTTTTGGGATTATTGTTAATTATTGCTTTTTGCTGTCTTAAAGTAGTTAAGGCTTATGTGAATTCTTGATTCCAAACCACAGAATGGGCTTTATTAATTAAAATTATTAATTAAATTGTTAAACACCAGAACTATGTTAGATATTCTTAATCACCCAGGCATTCCACAGAGCTGTTTAATACCCAATATTAAGAATTGGTTGAAACACTTGGATAATATTTATATACCACTGAGGTCACCTGTTTCTCAGAAACAATTTTTAAAAAAGCATTGCTGGGGAATCTTCATCTGTGAGGGTTAGAAAAAAGCGAAAGCAGAGAAAAAAGGCAAGAGGGATGATTATACTTGCTAAAAATTTAGCAGAAAAAAATATGAGAAACACACAGAAAGAAAGACAACATATTTAGTGGTCTGTGGAGAGAATGACCAACAGGAACAGTCTGGTTTGGTATGATTTTTGGATGAAAAAATGTTCTCATTTAAACAAAAACTTTTGTCTCAACACACAAACTTCTTACACACCAAACAAAAAAATATTTGTGTCTCTCCTTTGTTATATGTCAGTTTTCATAAAATTCCAGGAGATATGTTTGAATTCCAGTACAGAAATAAGAAAGTTTCAGCACTGCAGCATTCACAATCTTCCCACCTTCATCACTTTTGATTTGCCCATAATTCATGTTTGAGAGAACATAAAAATAGGCTTTAAAATAATAAGACTTCTGTGCAATTAATTTATAAATTTATTTATAAACTTTCATGTAAGGAAGGTTTGGGCCAACACCTTTAAAACATGAATATGAACAAGTAAAGGCACGATTCCTACTTCAGAATAGTATGCAAAAATCAGTTTGAGGGCTGATATATGCGTATTTACATAATTAGATATGAGTTAAACTGAGATAATCATTCTGTAATTACATATACAGAGAAATGTTCGCTACAGAAAAATCAAAAACCCGTGTTGTGTTCTCAGTAAGGAGATTGTTACTACAATAATTTAATGGAATAATAACTGTGATGTCAAGCTCTTTCATATCATCTTTTGTCACTAGATATCAAAGTGACTTACAAGAAGGCTGAATTTGTTTTTCCTTTTCATTCCGTGAGGTACAGCTGATGTTAAGTAAAAAATGCAAGGGGATCTCTGAACCTTAACCAGATGCATGTAAATCTAGACCAGTGATAAGACTGCTTTTAAATACCAGCAACTACAGCTCCACGAGGTTTACTGTGCTACATGGACTTAGTGGGTATCCAGCACCTCTACTCCCATGCTCGAGGCAGGATGTGCATGTAGTACAGCAGGTAAGTGGATCTCCAAGTGCAGTGCTCCATGCACCATCACACCACACAACTAACACTGTCCTCTTGCTCTTAAGAGCAACAAAAGAATCTTAATTTTTTCATAATAAGCTGAAAATAGCGGAGAAAACTGGGAAAGGTATTGTGTCCACTAAATAAAACACAAGAGGAAGAGATTTTTTATTCTGGTGCTACAAAACAACTCAGTTTAAGATTTGGATCTCATTAAAAAGTATCAGAAGTGATGAAATGACATTTTTTGAACATGTTTCATCACTATACAAATTACTTTTTAGGAGAAGAAGAGTTTATTCAAATTTGCAGGCCCAGATTTAAAGTAAATATTTCTGGATCCTAATGGTATCATTTTGTCCCATTTTAAAAGAATAATTTATTGCAACAGTAACTTTTTGTGTGCAAAAGCATAAATGTGTTCAAAAGGAAAGGTTTATTGTTGGTTGCTAAATTCAGTCATCTACATAGAAGCAACTGTTTGACACAGGAATGCTCTGCCCCAGTTATTGCCAACAAACAGTAAAGCAAAAAAAAAAAAAAAAAAGACAGTATATTTTAGAATTTCCCTGTCTCTTACCCTCATTCCTATTACTGACCGTTCTCTAAAGCAGAATTACTGATCTGATCCAGCGCAGATGTTCTTATGTTATGTTGAAAACAAAAAGGAGATTACCTGTATTTTTTTCCTATCTTCTCGCCATCAGACTTCTAACTGAGGGAATTTACCACAGGGCTTGCAGCCAATGTTCTCCATGTAGCAGGCTATAACATTTACTCTGTTTATGCAACCAAACCTTGTTAGCAAAACACTTCACAAACTGAAAACTGAATTTTAAATTTCTACAAAGTTAAGAAGACAATATACACTATCTAATCTAAGGAGAGAGGGTTTTTTTAATTATTCATTCCTGCCAACTCTGTTTTGTTCCTTCAACTACAAAATTTCTCCCTCCTGGAGAACTGGAATTCCCCTCAGTTAGAAAGGTACTTTCAAGAATACCAAAAGAAAAAAAAAAATGACTTGCTTTTGAGGTATGTGGTAGCAAATGCTAGATGTAAAACCATGTATTGTCTAGTACGTGACTGATTAATGAATTGTGTCCTTATATTTTATTAAAGTAATAAGGCAGAAACCTTGAAACTGATTCTTTGCATTTCAAAATATCATAACAAACAGTCTTTGAACTTAGGAGAAACAAGTAATGCTAGTGGTTTTATATCCATACCCATGATTGTCTGGGGATACAAGCAAGGCAAGGTTTGGAGGCAAAGGTAACCTTTAGAAGATGAACTATTACAGTTGGAGAAAAATAAAACAAGATTTCTTTCCCACAAAAAAAGGAAAAAAAAAATAAAAAACACAACCCTACCAAATTGCTATTGTTTGGGATATATACTGAATGTCCAATTAGCAAGTAAAACCAGGATTTTTTGTATTTCAGTATTTATAAATTAACTGCTCTATTATGAAACTTCCTGTTGGGAGAAGGTTGAAGATTTCTAAATGAAGGAAAAACACATTCTGGTATAATATTAAAATCCATGTTTGTGTGGTATAACTTTAAGAAATATTTTGAGAATTTATAAAATTTAAGATTGTTTTTTTTTTTAATTATAGGAGAGTCTTTCTGTGAACAGTTTCCTGCTTTAGAAATAACTTATTAAAAGATCTAGTATCACAGGATAAGCCATTTCAAAAGGGAGCTCAGAAGGTCTCTAATCCAGCCTCTTGCTTCAAATGGGGTCAGCAATGAGATCAGAATGCTCAGGGCTTTATCCTGCCAGGTCACAAAAACCTCCAAAGAAGGCGATTGCATAACCTCTCTGGGCAACTTCTTCATCTGTCTGACTGTCTCCTAACAAAACAGGTGCTCCTTTTATCCAGTGTGAATCTCATTTCAGTGTTTACTGTCTTGTCCTCCCACCCTAGAAAGCTGTGAAGAGCTTGATTCCATGCTCTTGATAACCTCCATGGAGATGTGGGCATGGGCATGCTGCTGTTCTGCTAGGTTCCCTTCCAAGATCTTCTGCAGGCAGGACAAGCCTTGAGACCAATGGGGGATTGAATCATGAGCACACTGGGTAGTGCTTTTTCTGGAAAATTATTTGATTGCTTACCTATGCTCCTATTTAAATCATAGCCACTCTATGGGACAAGATGTCAAAGGCTGTCTGAAATTCGAGAACAAATATGTTGCACCATAATCATTCTTTGGTCTACCAGCTGACAATAGGACCTGGTTTCAGCTAAGCTTAACATTTATCTAAATTGTATCTACGTGCATCTGGCTCTCATGGTCCAAATGCTCGTCCAGAGACGACGATCTCTATAACTCCTGCTAATGTAGGATGTAGTGCTAACACCTGCACTTTCACAGCTAAAACTATTTAAACGCCCCAGAAAAATGAGAATCTGTAAATCAGCATACCTCAGTCTGATTTACTGATGTTATGGCTTGTGGACAGAATTCTGAATGGTGCATTGAATGTTAAAGAAGGAATTATTTAAATAAAGGTGTTGGAAATAAGTGTAATGCAACAAATAGTGTCATAAGAATACAACTGAAGTCTAATGTTGGCACTACAATGCCTCACCTCATTACATGGAGCATGTTTTTAGAAAACAGTTCTGTCCAGAAGATGAATGAGTTTCTTGCCCCAAAAATGAGCTGGAAGGAAAAAAAAAAAAAAAGGAAAGAGAAAGAACTTAATGTTGCCCCAACTTTTAGTAGCTTCAAAGTATATTTTTCATCTTGATAACTATTATTCCCATAAAAGCAATTACAATATATTCTATTACAATTTCATGGCACACTGCCAAGTTCCAGCATTTTCATTACAATGGCAAATTGCCAAATATCTAGAAACAGTAATCTGAAAACAGAGGGAAGGAGATGATGATATATTTGTATTTCATTTGTTTAGAAACATGCAGACTGGCTACATTTTGTCTTTTGAAGTTCAGAAAGTACATCTAGAAAAAGCAATTCATTTCCATTTAGCAATATTATCTGAGTAAGTGGCATCATTACTGTATTATAATTAAAAAAAAAAAAATCAGATGGTTCAGTAAGAGTTGCTCTCACTGTTCTTTCCTCTGACCTTTTTATTTTCCAGGTTGTGAAAAGATTTCCCTTCCTAAAGTGCCAAATTAATGGGAACAACTTTGACAGTATCCTATGTGTATACTGCTTCTTGCTAGAGTTCACACCTATATTATCTCATTTATCATAAAACACAGGTACAGCTTCTTGTTCTGAATGCAAAAAGCCCAAACAGAAGCAACAGGAAAAGAAGGAGTGGCAAAATCTAATGAAAAACACATAGTTTTAATCTATGTGTTTGAAAGCTGTTGTTATAAGTATTCACATTGTTTTGGAATTTGTATCAGAAATAATTTTGAAATTTCAACACGTATCTGTATTCTAAATTAGAAAATAAAACTTTCCTATCATCTATTCTACAGATTCACTAGTTAGTAAGTGGTCACATTATTTTAATGTAATATTCATCTCCTGAAGAAATACAAAAATTATGGCACATTGTCTAATAATAAATAAAATTGTACTTATTTAAGAAGAAAAAACTACCATTTTTTTTCATTCTGAGGAATTATCTGATTTTCTGAAAACAATTTGTGATATCATCAAATGCATTCATATTCAAATTTGTATTTGTCTGTGGCTTCTATGTATATTCTATATGAATAGTATGTGTGAAGTTGACAACTGAAGTTTATATGAGCTAGAACCTGCATCAAATTGATCTTAAATTTTCTTTTTTTAGAAAAAGCAAAACAGAAGAGAAATACAAGCAAGTGAAAAACAACCCCATCCTAAAGACCCCTAATTTTTCAAAGATAATGTAACTTTGTTTCTCTTTTTAAGTTGTTCAAATTGCATTTCAGGGTTCCCCAGCACAGAAAAGAGATGGACTTGTTGGAGCAAGTCAAGATGAGGGCCCCAAAGATGATCTGGGGGGTTGGAGAACCTTTCCTACGAGAATTGTTTCTCTTTTTAAGTTTTGCTCAGCTTTTAGCAAAAAGGCTGCAAGGAGACCTTATTGTGGCCTTTAGGTGCCTAAGGAGGTTGTAAAGTAAGATGGGAACAAACANCCCAAAGATGATCCGGGGAGTTGGAGAACCTTTCCTATGAGAACAGGCTGAGAAAACCGGATTTGCAAGGAGACCTTATTGTGGCCTTTGGGTGCCTAAGGAGGTCGTAAAGTAAGATGGGAACAAACATTTTAACAGGGCCTGTTGCAATAGGCCAAGGGGCAACAGTTGTAAACTAAAGCAGTATCAGTTTAGGTAAGATGTAAGGAAGAAGATTTTTTACAAGCAGGGTGGTGAAACACTTGAGCACATTGTCCAGGGAGGTGGAAGATGTCAAGGTCAGGTTGGATGGAGATCTGAGGCACTACATCTAGTGGAAGGTGTCCCTGTTTATCTGGTAGGAATTGGACTAGATAACCTTTAAAGTTCCTTTTCCAACCCAAACTATTCCATAATTGTACAATTCTATGATTTTTTTCTCTTCCCTCCCCATTTCCTAAGCTTTCCACCTCTCCCCCTCCCCCCCGCCACTCCATGCTTTGCCCTGCCTTGAGCTGGGGTTGGGACATACATTACTCTCTTTCTATGCACTTACTCCACTAGCATTCTTATTCTTCCAGTATTAGCCAGGAGCACCTCTTAGGATCTTATGGCTGAGATCCAATGCTCCTAATTCCTCCCTAATTTCTGCTTTTGACCCCCTTTTCGAAGAACCTTAGAGACCGTAGGCTGAACTGGACTCTGGTCCAGTCCTCTGGATCCTCCAGGACCTCTGCACCATGCAGTCTCTCACTCACTCCCCCACCAGTGGAATCAAGGAGAGAATCAGAAGGTTAAAAGTGAGAAAACTTGTGGGTTGAGATAAAACTGGCTTAATAGGGAAAGCAAAAGCCCCACACACAAACAAAGCAAAACAAGGAATTCATTCACTGCTTCCCACAGGCAGACAGGTGTTCAGCCATCTCCAGGCAAACACTGGGAGTATTGGTGACTTGGGAAGACAGCACCAAATGCCATCACTCCTGATGTTCCCTCTTCCTCCTCCTTTATATACTGAGCATGATGTCATATGGTCTGGAGTATCCCTTTGGGCAGTTGGGTTCGGCTGTCCCAGCTGTGTGTCTTAACTTCCCATACACCCAAAGCCTCCTTGCCAGTGTGGCAGTATGAAAAAGCAGAAAAGTGTGTAAGCACTGCTCAGCAATAAAAGAAAATTATTTGTATATTGTCAACCTTATGTTCCTGACAAATCCAAAACACAGCCCTATACCAACCACTGTGAAGAAAATTAACTCTACCCCAGACAAAACCGCCACAATGGTATAAAATGAAATGGAATATAAAGATTCTTTTTAGAAAGCTGGAAAACCAGCAGGAAAACCTGTATCAGTCTGATAATCCCTCCTCTAATTTGTAAATAAGAACAAACAGAAAAAATACAGTACAAAAAACCATTTCTCTATCTAGTCTTTGTTCCATACCATTTTTTTTTTTACATTATAATCCCTACAAATGCACTCCAAAATACTATAATTGCCAGATGCAGTGCTACAGGTACTACACAGGGAGAACATCTGCACTGAGCAGAAACAATGTTTTTCTAACTTTATATTTTTTAATCTATTGGCTGAATGTCAGTGGGTTTTATCATTTTTGAAAACAAATATATATTAACACATAGCTAGAAATAATTTTAACCAAAATTTTTTGTAGATAGCTAGATTTAACTTTGGCCTCAGCATGAGTGAAGCATTTATTTAGTATCTGTTCAAAGCAGCCAATTATTGCCAACAAAATAGAAATTAACGGAATGTTATTTCTCCAGCTGGAACCATAATTACAACATGTTTCCCTTATAAGTTCTTGATAATCAAGTCAGGATTAGTTGTACTAACCAATTATTATAGACTAAAATATTAATGTATAAAAATACATATTCATTAATGTATAATACATTTCCATTTGAGATCATGAAAAATTTAATTTGGAAATTATTATGTTTTATTTTGTGTTATTAATTTCATTAAACATTTATCTTTATATAGATATTAAGTATGATATTTTAGATTTTTAAGTATCTATTTAGTATCCTAAAAAATAGCTATTTATAAGTCCAGGTATCATTTCTCTTACGAATTCAAGAGCTCTCCTTGTTTGGTATCATTCAACATTTATTACTGAAAGAAAGGAATATCTGAAATGCTCTTACTATGAATGAGAGAATAATATTGTACTCCATAAGTTCCTTGTGAGTTCAGATTAATGTAAAGGACATGATTTTTCAGGGAAATGGTCAATTTCTTTAAAATCTTGGAGGTGAGTGTTAGTTTTCTAGTTAAGGAGAGACATTCTCCATTAAAATAAACATCATTTTAATAAAAAATTTGAAGGTGAACAGGAAATGGGTTTAATAATGCACCAAAAGTTCAGTCGACATGTTTTGAGAAGTTAAGGGCTTGAATCTCTCACTCAAGTGAAATTCCATTTTGCAAAAAGAACCTTGGAAGTCCTGCTGGACAAGATGAATTTGCACCAGCAATGTGCCCTTGGGCAAAGGGCAACTGCATCCCAGAGGTGTCCTTGGGAAGGCCATTACCTCCAGCTAGAGGGATGTGATTCTTCCCCTCCACTTAATATTGATGAGGCACATCTGGAGGCCCATTCTGGGTTCCACAAAAAAGAAAGACATGAATTTACCAGAAGAGCCATGAAGATGTTTAAGGGATAGGAGCATCTGTCATGTGAAGAGAAGCTGGAAGAGATGAGACTGGAGAAGGCTCCAGGGGGAATCTTCATCATTTCTGACAGGTGGCTGTAAGGAAGACAAGGGACAGTGTACTCAGTGGTACTCAGTAAAGCACAAGAAGTAATAGCATAACCGGTATACAAAAAAGTTCATTTATACATTAAGAAAAACACTTTCCCCTTACAAATTTTGGATTCTGAGTCCCATGTTTGCAGATGTGTAACAGGAGAGATGGGATATTTTCCCTTTCCACTATGGTGTAGAGAGGTCATTGTTTATGAACTTCAGGAACAGGATTTTAAAGACTTTAAGGCTGTTGAAGACACAATCTTTCAATTTTTAGTATACATCTCTAACCATCAGACTAATAAAAAGTCTTCTATGAATTTGGCATAAAACTTGTCAAAAAATAAAAATTACCTTTAGTGTGGCACAGACATTTTTTGTCTCAGCCATAATGAAGTCATTAACAGCCGTCATCTAGGATCATAAATATTTTTGTTTATTAAAATAAATAAAAAGTGTAGGTTTTTTTTACTGGATCATTGTGCAGAATACTGAATTCTTAAACATTGAGTCAAAATTTGAGAGATTTTTTATTTCAGCCCAACTACTTGGTCTAATAATTTAAATTTTTTTTGTTTTTTCTCTTTAAGAAATGTTTTCTCTTCAGGGTTTTTTTTTTTAAAGCCAGTTTAAAACTGGGGGCTTTAATACACTTCTCAACTGTTTTACACCATCTTCCTGTTTGATTTGTCAAATTTCATATCTGTTCTGTGCTTGTATTTGTTGTTTTGGCAACTACTTTTCATAATGTGTATAGCAACTAATTTTATCTTTGAAACATTTGACTTAATTTTAGTTCGATTTGGCTTTCATCCAGCTACAGTAGTCAGGGATAATACAAATCCCAACACAGTAATGCTAAAGGATTTAGATTTGTCCCACAAATATTCTATAGTCTTAAGTGGATTTGTTTCATTTATCCTCTCTACATCCTCTTCTTTCTCAGCTTTGGATCAGACTTGGAGAATGGAGAAAAATATATTGGATATACATATGAGTAACTATGGTCCCTGAACATAACAACCTCATTTTGTTACCAGTTGCTCATCAGTTTCTTTTATATAAGCTTGATTGACTGTTAAAGGGGATCTTCCAGCTGGTTCAAGTCTTTCTCACTAAAACAGGAGGTCTATGAACAACACACTCGCTGCAAGACACAAAACACCAGAATTGTCTTTATGTAGAAGGTTTTTCCTACTGTTATTTGCAATTAGATCTTAAAAATTTTAATGAAATTGTGCCTCTACTTAATGTAGTTTCTACCTTGGCAAATTACTGGTAAAACTCAGAAACTTTTACATTTCAGCTTAAAAAGGTAATAGAAGTCACTAGTAGTACTAGCATACTTGGTGTTGAAAATCAGATAGGAGATAAGGGCTTATTTGAAAGAGAAAAAAAAAATTAATAGAAACACATTTTAATATATGAATCTACATTTCACAGATTTTTAGAATATAAAGCATTTTTATTTCAAATCATTTTTGATTTTGCTACATGAACTATTGAACTCTTCTAAATTTTCCAAATTGCTGGCAATTGAAAGATTTTCTTTTCATGTTTGTAATCAAATTCTTGTCCCATTTTGTAGCCAAAAATTGTATGTGATGAAATTCTCTATGTAATGAAAAGATATTGCCTTTACTACAGATGCTAGTCATTGTCTGAAAAGCTAATATTCATCTTGAGATAATACCTTGCTTAATCATCCTTTTTGTGCTTGAAAAAAAATGCACACTATAAATTAGTAAATTATTCTGATAATTTAATGTTGTACACTTTACATTGCAAGTTGCATTCTGCAGAAAGTGGATCTTGTTTCTCATTTAATTCCTGGCATTCAACTTGTTTGTACATCTAATTCTTTCCAATATACTTTGAGACAGATATTGAATTAAACAAGTCTTGTCTGCCTGCATTTGCTTTTTATTTTTTTTAATTCTGTGTCTTATAATGAAGTTACTGCATGCCTAAGCACAACATCAACTGTCCCCACTGCTAAGTAAAAAAGATGTTAAATGTGTCTAACATCTAGAGAATTCAACTGTTCCATTTTACTTAGAAGGAGAAAAGATTGCCAGTGTGGTAAATCTAATGCACACAAAATCACTAAAGTGAGTTCTTAATTTCAGGTGAGAATTATTTTTGATCATCTGAAGACACCCTTAATTTATAATATTCTATTTGATAATTTTTTAGAAACACATTAAATTCTGCATAAAATATGTATCAACATAGTAACATCTAATTTCTAATGAACTACTAATTCCTGAATTTTTTAAAATTGCATTTCCTTTTACATTAGCGGTTTCTTCTCTTGTTCCCAATGGAATGTACTGACAATTTCAAATTATCCTTTACTTGACAGATGTAATTTTTAATATGTTTCAAATATTCTACCAGACAGTTTTCCAAATCACTGATAGAAATGCTCTCCTGGCATTAATGGTGTGAGTTTTTAACCTTATTTTGATATCTATTGAGCATATTGCACCCAAAAATTGAGGTATATAATGTTTGTTCTTTAAACTCAAGAGTTTGGCATGTTTCACCATCCTATATTTCCCAAAGAAATGCTTCTTTCAAAAAAAGCCTATGAAAATTCCCTGTGCTATTATTAGCAAAATAAATGCCTGAAGTTTTTATTGGAGAGATTTACTGATCCCAGAAACTTCTGACAGCAAAATCCTTAGTAGGCCTGATGCCTGAAATATTTCAAGTGAGAATCAAAACCAACTTGTGTTTTTGGGTTCGGGTTTTTTTTTTGTTTTTGGGGTCACAGAAACATAGAATGATTTGGGTTGGAAGGGACCTTAAATATCATCTAGTTCCAACCCAGGTGAAGGCGAGCACACCTTCCACTCCATCAGGTTGCTATGGGCCCCATCCAACTGGTTTTGAACACTTCCAGGGGTGGTGCATCCATAACTTCTCTGGGACCACTNAACCAACTTGTGTTTTTGGGTTCGGGTTTTTTTTTTGTTTTTGGGGTCACAGAAACATAGAATGATTTGGGTTGGAAGGGACCTTAAATATCATCTAGTTCCAACCCAGGTGAAGGCGAGCACACCTTCCACTCCATCAGGTTGCTATGGGCCCCATCCAACTGGTTTTGAACACTTCCAGGGGTGGCGCATCCATAGCTTCTCTGGGACCACGTTCTAGGGTCTCATCACCCTCACTGTAAAGAATTGCTTCCTAATATCTAATCTAAACCTACTCTTTTTCAGTTTAAAGCCATTTCCCTTTGTCCTATCATTAAATGCCCTTGTAAAAAATCTCTCTCCAACTCTCTTTCAGGAGCCCTTTAGGTACTGGAAGGTTGCCATAAGGCCTCCTTGGAGCCTCCTCTTCTCCAGGCTGAACCTCCTCAACTCAGCCTGTCATTATAGAAGTGTTTCATCCCTCCCATCATCTTGGTGGCTTCCTCTGCACTCACTCCAGCAGGTCCATATCCTCCCTGTGCTGAGACCCCAGAGCTGGATGAAGCACTGCGAGTGGGGTCTCGCCAGAGCAGAGAAGAGCAGAGCAGAGGGGCAGAACCCCCTTCCTGGCCCTGCTGGCCACTCTGCTTTGGATGCAGCCCAGGACAGGATCAGCTTTCTGGGCTGTGGGTGCACATTGCCAGGTCATGTCATTGTCTAAGTGTCTCATACAATAAGAAGTGGATCCGTCCCTCTGCAGATGTAGCAGATTATCTATGAATTATTCAGTATCAAAATACATGTGACAATTGTCTTCTCTTATGAAATATACATAATTCATAAGACATCTGTTCTATGTTTTCACATTTAAGAGGTACGAAGTGTAAAACAGCAAATGCTGTGAAATGGATACATAGGAATGTTTTATTTCATATCATTTTTTTCCTCAGGCTATTCAATAAGGGCTAAGGAAAAAACCATATACCAATTTATTCTATATGCTTATTTCTTCATTGTCTTGGTATAAAAATTAATTTCTAGTAATTCTCTTTTTGATCACAATCTCAGCAGAATTAATCAAGAATGGATACCATGGGTCCATTTAGCAGAAAACAAAACGCAAAATATCTGTCCACAATGCTAGATATAAATCTCTTATGCATATAAAGTACGTAGTTTTTCATATGTGTGGGTTTGCAAGCATATATATTGCAAACATATGTTTGTGTATGTGTATATGTATGAATAGATACTTTGATATCACAATGAAAATAAGGAGCAATTCCATTGAACGCTTTTTATTTTTGTAAATCAGTGCTTAGAAGTACCGTACCTACAAGTCTTCAGAACCAAACAAAATCACTTGGCATTCAGAACTTTCTAGTTCAGGGTGCAATTAAATTGCACAATAAACAAAAAGAACATTAAATGGTCTCTGATCTCATAACTACTATTCAATGAGAAATATTCACATACCAGGAAAGCTCATTTTTCAAATACTGTCTTTGCCTTGAATAGGATACTGAATTGAAATCTCATTACAGTGGACCATAACTCTATCCAATTGTAGCACTTTGCTTCCATGATTTCTGAGCACTTTATTTAACATTGTTTCTCAAACTTAAAAGGCCTTCTAGGAAAAAAAATCAATTTGCAGAAAAAATTTATCGCAGACAACTTTGTACTGAAACATAGAAGAAAATAAAAATTTCGTAAATTTTGGTAAAGTTAAAAAGGACATAGAAAAACATTTATATAATCTCCAAAAAGAAAGCCTATCTCCATTCATCATAATTTTTTATTTAAAAAAAGCATATTTTCCAAGAAAAAATTATTGGAAATTTATTATTTACTCCTAGAACTTGTTCTTAAAACACACAATATTGAGAACATAAGAAAAACCACAAAAATAAACAAAGGTATATTTTTTTATATAAATCTAATGCTTATTGTTATACATAACTAAGAATCTCAGTGCAAATGAAAATATAGTTTGCTGTCTTCTGAATTTAGACTAAATTTATAAAGTATTCTGAAAGGTTTACTCATGATCATTAGCTGTTCCGGTGACACTAAGTGATGAAGCCTGGAGATGAACACCTTACTGCCATCCCAGAAACAGACACCATCTTTGAGGTCCTCAGTTACATTATTTGTCGTTTCTTGCTACAAGCCAGTGGACAGCCTGTGTAGCCAACTTATAGCCTTGTCCTCGAAAGAGCTGTTAGACTTAAGCAATTTAAGAATGGCAGCTTAACACTTCCTGTCAAGTTGAATACCTAGAGATTCAGAGAAGCCTCAGAAAATAGGTATAAAGGTTTCTCTGATTACAATTTAGAGTTCTGAGCACTTTAAAGATAAGGTTCAGATCTTCCTTGGACTATGGGATGGAAAAAATTAGAGATGGTAAAAGATCTTGTTTTTCAAGAAGCTGAACTAATGTTCCATAAAAGCAGAGGACCATGCAGATAAGAAAAGTGAATCCATGGTCTTAACATGGAAAAGGAAATCTGAAGTACTTCAGCCAATGGAGAGGAAGCCTTTCATGTTCTTAGTCAAATCTTATGGTAAAATAGACCTGCTGTTATATGCTAGAAGCAAGATCCTAGTAAATCTCCTGTATGGGCCTGGTAATGCAGACTCTTGGCTGACCCCAGCTGCCACCCCTTGGCCAGCCCTGCTCCCTGCTGGGGGCAGGGAATTGCACCCCAGCCTGTGAGATTCCTCCTGTGCTGAATGTGCCCCTCAGCACCCGGGGCACCAGACAGGAAATCTCATGGAGTTAGGATCAAGGATGGCAGAGACCTATGTGCTAGTCTGCTGTGCAAACAGATCATGTCTTTGAGCAAGAAAGATCAGACCCGGCTCTAATGTTCCTATATTGCAAACCACTATCCACTGCCATGCTCTCTGCAAAACAAATATTCCAATCTGTTTCACTGATGTGTAGAGAACACAACTATTCTAGCAGTAAAAACAGAAGTGATTTCTTGAGTAGTTATATTTGGCATAGTAAAAAGAGAAGGTTTGACTCAATATCTTCTATATTCTGATAGCCTTAAACTTCCAAAGGGGGCCAAAGTATCTTTAGAAATAGATTGATGAAACTAAGTTTAAATTATTCTTTTCTTATGTGAGAAGTACGTGTTGCTCAAAGCAGGCCCACTTCTGGTTCTGTCAGGCATTACTTTGATTATGAATGCCAGAGGGAATGAGGACCACAAATGCAGATAAAAGAAGATTCCAAGAAGAGGGAAGTTATCTGAGGACCAACCACAAGGTGATCCATGTAAGCAAAGAGTAAGGTTTAATTAGACTGAGATCATAAGTGGCATAAGAATGAAAAAAGCCTAAGGGAAACTGAATGCAGTCAAAGCTTTCTAAAAGGAGTTTGAAACAGTTAAAGGAGGGAAATTCAAATTGTGTTGGGATAGTTCCAGGAGCAATGAGATCCTTCCATAGAAACAAGACCTATATGACCTTTCTTGAGAGTCCTTAAGTTTCAATGAGAAGTCTGTTACCCTGCACGAGAGTATTCATACAGCAGCATCAGAATTATCGAACTTCGATATGAAAAATCTGTTACTTTTGAAGTAGTAAAGAAAATTTTTTCTCCAATTAAATTTATTGCAGTACTACAATCCTGGTAAGGTCATCACCTCAAAAAAAAATCAAAGTCGTTAATGAGAATCTTGAATATACATTTGCTCTAGAATAGTTAGTTTTACAGCTGCATCTACAGTATATTCTTTAAAATTTAGCTATCTTAGCACTATAATGGAAATTCTTATCTTTTAAGATTTTGCTGAATTATTTAAGATTAATTTACAAATAGAACCTCTTTCTAAATAACCAAGAAAGCAATGAGTAAGAGCTTAACAATTTCATTTATTTTAAAAGTTTTTCTTTTTTTTCCAGAAGCCTTTCCAAGACCAGTGAGTTCTCTGTACAGATGAGCATGTTTAAGATGCAGAATTATGTTAAATTCAGTTACACCAAGAGTTAGAAGGATCTGAGATAAAACAGCCTGACAAATAAGAGAAAAAAGAAGAGAAAAACCAAACTAATTACTGTGTTTCTAGGAGGCTCAAACAGAATTATAAAAGCTAGAAAATTTAAATAAAGCAATTGACAGCTGGTAGCTTTTTTTTAACTACTCACTGCACCACTATATTGACATCACCTATTGTTAAATGATCAATGGTATATTATTACAGATCTACTCATCAATTCGGTGTACTAGGAACATTTAGCAATAGACAGGATGTTAATTTTAAAATCCCCCAGACTGCTGGGGGTTTCTTATCATGGCATAACAACGAGTTATCCAGCGTTGCCTTCATGCTACGCTGATAGTTCTTTCATTTGTGCTTATAAATAAAATGTGTTTCTTTGATCGTTGAAAACTGTTGAGTACTTTGAAATTCGTGACAAGTTCTGAATATCTAACAGCTTCTGCACCTTTTCTGATTTTGTTCCTGTCACTGCTGCTACATACATGCTACATTAATTGTATGCCTTCCTCAACTGATCAGAGAACGCCTTTTGAAATTCACTTGCCTTTTAATAGTAATCATTTAAAATGTAGAAATCATATTTAAAAGTAAATGCAATAACACAAATGTTTATGAAAATTTGAATACACTGCACCCAACTGACATTACATTCAGATACATTTGACTCCAGTTGTGAAGACAGAAACAATGAGACAGAAGAGCAAAAAGCAAAGAAACAATCTCTGAGTCATTATCACTTGCTCTTGTCCCCTGACCTGGCTTAGAGCCACTTTAGCTCAGTGAGCAAGCCTTTTTCTGTGTCTCCATTCTCCTTTTCCCTTATATCAAATGAAAGTAGATAAGGAGGATGGAACTAGCAGCCTGAGCATTAGTGGTGATAGGAAGGAGCTTAAGCTGAAAGTTTAATACATTTCTTAAAGAATGAAATAATGCCAGAGAAAATGAGTGAGCCCGTGCCCTGAAAAAAGTAGCTCCTTTTTTTGCATAGTCAGTGGAAAAAACACAAAACAATATCTCTGTCACAGAGATAATTAGCTCACTATATACAAATAGTAATATGTCATTTCTAGAAGCCCATAAACATTCCTGATCTTTA
>VYXF01000769.1:20306-97580 GCA_013397295.1 Polioptila caerulea | reverse complement strand
TGATCTTAAAAAAAAAAAAAAAATGGTACTTTGGATTGTTACTTTACAGAAAAGGGAAAGGAGACAGTACTCCATTTCCCACATTGAGAGGTCTCTTCAATTTGTAATGGATGTCATGCATTTCTTGCATTTCTTCATCTTTCAGAATGCCTTACAGGTGGAGGTTATGGGGGACACAAGAATGGGTATTATTTATGCCATTGCTTCTTTTAAGTGCTAGAAAAAGCAAACATTGCCTCCTTCCAAAACAAAATAAAAGCTAAAATAGTTACTCATTAAACTTTTCAGCAAGCATTTTATGAGATAAATATTAGACCATAAATTTCAGATCTAATTTAATCTCCTTTCTTCTCCACATTATAATAAAAGTGAGTGTAACAGGGGTGGGAGCAGGGGAGACCATGTCATTAAGTCCTATTTGGTTTAGTGTTTGGTTCAGATCAACTAAGAGCTATTATGGTTATTAAATCTTGTTCATTCAGTGAAGAGCTCAGCGTGTGTAGGTACTTTTAATTTGCACTGTTTGGTTTTCAGCCATAGAACTGCAGTGCTGTACTACAATAAGATGTACTCTTCCTACATCTTTAACCTGGAGATTATACTCATTTGTAAATATTCTACTTTCAGGAGAATTATATTTTCTGGCTTTTCACAAGAAGCCTGGTGCCCTTCTCCTTCACCACTTTAAAAGTACTGGTTTGAATATACCTGCTTAAATGCTTTCTACAGAAAATGTAACACTTTCATAGAACTTGAGAATAAGGACTGACATAAGGACACAATAGAAAGTCTAAAAAAACCCTGACCTTGATAAGCTCTCACTATCATATTTTCATCTGTGGAATGAGCAGACTACTATCAGGTGCAGTATATACCTCTTCATTACAGACTTTGGTCTAAACTACCCCATAGAAAAAATAATACACATTTCAATAGTCCATCAATTTCACTTAATGGGACTTCTGTCTTGAACTGGGTGAGGCAAGCCCAGCACTAGCTGCAAACATTAGTGAGTAAGGGAACAAATGCCAAATAACAGAGCTTCAAATGTAAAATATGATGAGTTTTTAATAAGCTTACACAGATTCCAAATTGCAGTTTATTTTGACAAAGCTGAAAATAATTACCTGCTTAATTGTCTTCGTGTGAAGCAGCCTTTGCAAGGTGTTCTGATGCTATTGTGAACAGTCCTGTATGAGCATTTAGAAAGACATATTTAAATATTTATTTATTGGATTGCAACACTGTCATCTGTTAATGTAACATTATAAAATGGTAAACAGAACATAAGAAACATATTTATTAGTGTAATAGCACAGCAGAAAGTAATAACTTTTCCACCATTCTCCAGTAACTAATGTTAAATCCATTTGCAAGAAGCAAAGCTGCATTTCTTCCTTTTTAATGCTATCACACCTAACATGAAAGGGGGGAAAGTGCTCATCAGTGATCATCTTATCTGCAAAATCAGGCTCTGCCAAATGACATTTTTTTCACTAGTGACTAAAATGGACTAGGAAAGAATCTGCTATTTTAATCCTTGTTCTGCCCCTGTTTTATGCTGTCACTTTTTTTGGCCCTTGTATACTCCACGAAAAAAGACTGAATTACTATAAAGCAGCTCTAAAATATCCCATAGAAATTTCTGAATACAAAACCAAAAGAGTGCCCAAATTTATGTTCTCCAAACAAAGAATGCCTCAAAACTTAGCACAAAAACCATGTTGAGTTATGAAACTGAATGAGAGGGGTAGAAAAAAGGATTAAAGAGAAGTCTGAATACCAACTTTGTATTTTTTTCAAGTAGAATTACAATTTTTGATGCCAGAAGCAAGGCATAAATAAAATATTAAGTCATTTGTCATTTGTATAATGAAATAGTGCAGGCCATTCCAATTAGAGATGGGTGTACACAGCAGTCAAAAGCACAGGCTTGACCAGTAATTGTTTATGAGTTCCTATGGTTGTTTTCATCTGGGGACAATCTTACAAATCACGAAATGTGGAATTGCTTAATTCATCATCAAACTAAAAGGCCTTTCAAAATTTGTATTATTCTCAAGCTATGGACATAAGCAAAAATGTTTTTAAGCCTGCTTTTTATTATTTTTTCTCCAATTATTAGTCTACAAGCAAAGAAACACAATTCACTTTTTTGCCATCCAGTGTGGGTACGCCTCAAGAAAAATAGAAGCTGCAATAAGCATATAAATTATGGAAAGCCTCAGAGTCCAAGTGTGCACACATAGGAGACTGACTCTGTGCCATATATTCAGAAAAAGCCCCACTTGTGTTAGCTTCTGATTTTTCTGAGTAAGAATGGAAGGAACATACTTGTACACATCATAAATTCAGCCCCACAATGGTATTTCATTAAACAGTCTTTCCTCGCCTTTCTCATGCACTATCCCACTGTAAAAAAAAACATGGTAAGAGAAAAGAAGCACAAAAATTTAGTGGAGTACATGGTATGGCCCATTATACATAATAGAACATTCTTTGTTTTAAAACAAAAAAAAAAAACTGAGGCAAGTGTCTATAAAAATCCATTTCAGTGAAAATGATGTACACAGTGGTTGTGGATTTGGCTGCCCTAATTTACAGTGTTTCAGTGAAGTTTCAGAAAATATTGTTGCTTTCCTCTCTTTCTCATTTGTATTTATAAAAAAAGATACTGTAAAAGATTCTTGCTGTAGAATCAGGACAACAAAAGGACAAAATGTGGAACACAGAAGTTGTCCAGAAGCAATGCCTGAGAATTACAGCACATAACGAATGACAAGTCAACTTGACATGGCTCCAATTGTGCAGGGAAGTATTCAGGTGAGATCAGGAACAACCCAGTTTATTTTCTGGATTTTAACACTACTGTAATATCTTATTCCTATTATAAAACTTTCCAATGGCAAAGGAAGCAGTTATAACAATGGCAATTTTGAATTCCAGGTGAGCTGCAGCAACTGCCTTTCTGTAGTGTAGACTAGTTTTTTTTTTCCACAAGATCTCTTTAATGAAAACGCTTTGCTTTAATCTGCTGACATTTTTAGCTAAAGTCTATTGTGATCAAATGTCAGAAAGAGCTGAAACTCAAAAGAGTCATTACAGTAAGATCGTTACCAACAGATTCACAGGCATCTACTTGTAGCCTAGTTATTAGTCCATTCTGTTGTACTCTTATCAAGTCAAAGAAAGATATTCCAATTCCAATTCAAATTCAGACCTTACTGCATTAAACAGGTATTCCACACAAGGAAAGTATGGATTAAATATTAGGAAAAGGAATCCGTTCCTGAAGAGGGAGGGGAATGAAAAAGATGAAAAATTTCAGTAGCCTCGTTTATTAAAGACAGGATGATGTAGCTGTATATAATGTGTCCAAGTGCCAAACCAGTCTGTAGGAGTGTTATTGTGTAGAATAAAAAACTGAAGTTGATGGATGCGATGTAAAAAACCATTGTTTTTTTAGTAACTGCTTTTAAAATTTCTTTCAAAGAAATCTGTGCCACTGAAGTTAAGTACATCTGACTGCAGTGATGGTCTCATCACCTCAAGGGCTCACCATTCTTCTGAGTAAAATTATTACAAATATACAAAGTGGGAAGACCTTTCTTTTGGAATTTACTTGAAGTGATCTCTGAAGCCTACACAGGTTGTGAACAAAAGCACGATAAAACCTGTAGTAAACATCATCTCAGAAGACAAATTTTCTTAGTAGCTGCTTGAAAATTTCCCAGGGTTTCTACTACATAGTTGTCTGACCTTTAGCTAAAGGCCCGTAGACTAGATAGATTTCTTTGGTTGGTCCCATCCCTGGGTGCTTTCCCTGGACTGTATGGGCTTTATTTTGCAGCAGCTGTGCATGATGGAAATGAGTAGAGCTGAAAGCAAAGATACTGAGCTGTGTATCTTCATTAGAAATAATTAAAAACTAATTTATCCACAATTATTTCACTTTCTTCTATCACATTTTACAGACCATTGAAGAACACTTCGGTCAAACAAGTTTCTTCACTATTTTTTTTTTAATCACAGTATAATTTTTATTCTATACCTTTCTGAGCTCCTGGGTCTGGACATAAATTATTTCAATATATGTTTTAGTTTCATAAAGTTATACTTCTGATTTCTGGCCCATCACTAAATCCTCTGATGACAGGGCACTCAGCTCACACTTGAAGAAAGAACAAGTGTCACTTCAGTGTTTCTGGCAGAACTACTAAGGATAATGTCTCTGTTCCACAGGGCTTGTGCATCAGCTCCCAGTGTGACTAGAGAACATTCTGTGAAAAGGCTATTGAGCTTTGAGAGGGAAGTCAACTTCACAGATACAGGAATACAACATGTGATCAAAATGCCAAATTCATCAAGATTCCTGACAATATGCACAGAAGGAAAAGCTATACTGCAGAATACACCCATGTGTTAGGGTCATGTGAAGGTGTACACATTTGCACACAAAGCATGTTGGAATATTTGCACCAAAAGCCTGCACACGATTCAGATGTTTCTATTAATATAAACATTAGAACCACAATTAGAATTTGAGGATTTCTCTGAGATATATACCACATTTTTCTGGTCTGTAGATAGTTTTGTATTTTTTTCTTTCCAGCTTTCCACCTGTAGGCACACAGTTTGTGGTGATTGGGAATGGGGGGCAGCCGAGCTTCATCCCCAGTGGGCTACAGCTGTGCAGGACAGGTGAGCAGTGTTAAAGGTAAAGAGACCTGGAATGCTGAGGGGTATGGGACCATTCACAGGAGGGCAGACAGGACACACAGGTGTAATGCATGTAAGAGGAATGGCATAAAGGGTGTACAGAAGAACAACAAGTCAGTAGTGCTTGGAACCATCCATGAGGTCAGTTGTGTGTTTACCTTCAGCCTCCTGTATCTCTTGTCCACTCCTGGTAAAGGTAAGCACAGAACAGGAAGAGTAGTTTCCCTTGCATTTGACCATTGCTTTCAGAAAGGCAGGTATTTTGTAGGATTATAGTGCAGCTCAAGTTTGAGAGTAGTTACTATTCCTCAGAGGATTCTTAGATAGGATCTTATGATATTTTAGTAAACATAGGATGATAGGGAGCAGCAAGTAATCTGGGGTAAGGTCTAAGGAATCACAAAGAGAATAGCAGTCAGAAGTTCCCATGAAAGAAGCCAAGTTCTCTGGAGATGTCCAAGAAGCCTTTGCTTGTTATGATATAACAGATCACACCAATCCTGTGGCAAGTAAATGGCTTTTTCTTGGTCTTTGATGAAATGGATAAAAACAAATGAAATTGTAATTAATTACTGAAAGGCTGCATTAAAACATTTGTGAAGTAAGAGTATTCTCAAAGGTTTCATTAGGCTTTCTTTGAATGAGTCTTGTGAAATCAGAAATCCATTATTGACAGAAATAAGGAAAATACAATAGAAATGCAAAGACAATGTTATGAATCAAATCATTCACTTCCCATAGTGGAATATTTCAAGACATATTTTCCCTCAGGTATTTTACTAAAGTTATATATATATATATATAACATACACATATCGCAACAAATTTGGGGCTTATAGATTTTATTGTAAGATGAATATAAATTATCTTGCATCTGTGTATATTATGTATATGACTAGAAATAAGACAAGGGAAACTGATAGAGTGTTGATTCTGTCTCAGGTGTCCATGGAGCTCAAATGAATGAGTTCATAGTACTCTCAATTGCTCTGGATAAATACTTTAATCTGCAAAATTTTTCTGCAGATATTTCAAAAGGAGTGTATCAATGTAAGTGTTGTATTTCTGCTGTAACTAGAAAGAGAACAGAATCCACAGGCATCCTCATCACCACAACCCTCTGAATCCTGACACTTTTATTCTTTCATGTAGCATGGGATAAACATTTGCAATGCATGTGAAAATAAAATAGAGAAAAGTTTGAGGGAGACAGCAGGTGTAAAAAAATACTAAGGTCTCTCTAGCTTTCCATAATTTTCTCCTCTTTTATCTGGAAAGTTTTCATTTTTCCTGTTTGTTTGTCTTGGTTGTTTAGTCTGGTTGAACATAGCTTTTCTGGTCCAATTCATTCTTGATATTTACTGTTTTCTTCTCACTTCATTTCTTTCTTCAGAATTAATTGTCCCCTATAGGTACCAAGAGAGCAGCAAGCTCAGGATGAGTCTCAAGCAACTCACTGCAGTGAGTCAAGATCTAGGGCTCTGTGCTTATGTAGCCTTACAAAGTAGGGTATGTCTGAATACAGTTGGTGATGAGAAAGGATATACACAAAAGACAGGTCAGGAGTGCAAATCCTTGCGATCTGAAAAGTCTCCTCTTGTCGTCCACTTAGACCACTCTGAAAGGCATTGCAAGGGTTTTACGCATTCAGCTAAGTTAAAACCTCATATTGTCTTGGAAATTTTAGACTTATTGTATCCATTAAAAAAGTTTGGAACTTGAGCACAGAAAACAGTCTCACAATCCAATCTAGTAGAAAGCAGGAAGACTATCTACAAGTCTGCAACATAATGATGATATTGGGCTGGGTTGGTGAACTCTGGAGATGGGAACAAAAAAAAAACCAGAGTAGATGAATATCATATGAGATTGGGTTTCTCATTCACTGATGCCTTGAATTAAGTAAATAAAAGCAAAGTGAATTTTGAATTAGATAGAATTGTCTCCTACTTATTGCAATTTGAAGCAGGCATGCTCTTTCATAGCTCAGATGATCAAAGAAAAACATGAGAAACAACAGTAGTAGTAGAACCTATGCTTGTAGAAGAGTCACGTGCTCTGATGAGAGAAAAGGAAAAAAATCCTAAATATATTCTTCCTAGACTTAACTAAAACCTCAGATATAAGACAGAAAAATCAGTTACAACAATTGTTAAAGAAAACTTTTATCATGAAAAATAGTGATAAAGTGGTTGCTACCCCATCATTGAAGGATAGCCATTTTATAAGGAAAAAAAGGAAATTGTGTCTAACCTAGAATGTGGAAGTGACTCAAGCAGGAATTATGTTTAACAAGGTTTTATCATCTTGTGAGATCTGATGATATCAAAACTGTTGTATATATTGCAGGAGTTCTAAATAAAAATTAATCCTATTAATCCATTGTTTTAAACTCTTGATATTTGCCTTCTCACAGTTTTAAATAATCTTCAGCATTTAAAAATGTTTTAATTGGGCAGCTAGTTCAATTCCACAATTTTTTAATAAAAATAAAGAATATTTATTATCAAAGTATCTAAATATTGTAGTTACCTACAGTAAAATTAATCTAAGCTATGCCATATTGAATTTATTCATATCACCAAAGTAAGAGGACAATAACTCTCTCTGTGATTAAAATTGATTAGAAAATCTAATCATCTTACCTGAAGAGTGAAAAAGACAGGAAGGCAACACCTTCTATCTGTAGGTTTTTAATTCCCTAATTGTAGACTTTCTAATTTAATTATCAAACGGTACAAGGAAAAAACATACTTAATATCTTTGATAATTAACTCTTCATAATTTATTGCAACCAGGCAAAACCATCACCACATTTCAAAACTTCTTTTGTCATCATAGGACCAATAATCAAACAGCACACTTGGAAAGTATAGTAGAAAGCAATCAAAAGCATCATATCGTGGCCTATTGTCAGGCTATTCTCTTCAGCCTCTTTCTAGACCTAGATTTTGACCTCAGTGTTGAACGATGGCCGAGTCTGACCACAAGAAGGGCCACCCAGCATCCTCTTCTTGCAGTAAATCCAGTTCAAGAATCTGGTTCTCATCTTCTAGAGCTGATAGTCAGAGGCCCAGGGTAAACTTGGTAGCCCATCACTTCAGTGAGGTTCTGGTGAAAAACTAATCACTGCAACCTGATTGTCTTCCTATCCCACCTGCAGATCTGGAAAAAATAAACAACTTTAATAACTGAAAGAGAATATTTAAATTACATACACATGCAGGCACCTTTGTATGTCAAACAGATCTTACTGAGTTTTCGTACTTCCCAAAAAATGTTAATAATTTCACCTCTCATGTTCTATTAACACTGGAGAGTGTGTGATAGCATTTAGACACAGAGGGGATAAAATAAACAGAAGAAACTTTACTCCCACACAAAAGGAGGAAGACCACTCTGTATATTGTGTCATTCTCTAACATCAAAATGTGGTAAACACCTTTAGCAATTGCTTCATCAGACCTGGAGAGCTGACCCTGACAGAGCAGTATCTGTAAGGGTAAAACAGCCCTTTGCCCTTTTCCCTCTGGTGTGGTCTCATGCATATCACATCAGCTGCTCCAACAGGAGGATGTGCCACAAGGTCAAGCCTCTGCTGAGCTGAATGGGGATTGTCAGCAACTGTTTGTGACCATCCCAAACCAAAAAACAACAGTATTCCCCTGATCCCAGCCCTCTGTTTGATGAAAGCTGCTGTGTCAATGCCATCTCTGTGCCCCTGCTCTTGTTTTGACAGACAGGTAGGAAATGATAATATGTGCACCTCAAAAAAAGCAAGTATAACCCGTGCACAAACCTGTATACTCCAGCTATGTCTATCCAGAAAACTACCAACTTCAGGCTCCAATTACATTAAACAACACAAAGCATAGGAGCAGAAAGCATGGTGAAATTAGGCACACAGACCAGCAGACAAGTCCAGTGGACTGCAAAAATATTATAATAATGTGTTTTATGTGAAGGGAGCTATGTATGGGTAATGCATATATAAGGCCTATAAATTGAAAGTGTTTGGTGTTAGGACTTTTGGGACCCGTATTAAAATCAGAATATATTCTTTAAAACAATGGTGAGAAAATACAGGCTGTCATACTTATTCTTTAAGTAAAATTTAGTTTCCCATGGATGTCAACCTAATACTTTACAAAAATAAAACAGTGGAAAAATATAGACTTTGCTAGAATAATTGCCATTCTCATTCCTAAATAAATGTTATGAAGACATCTGTTTCGAAAAATTATGCTTTCATGTCATTTTGATGTATTTTGACTGAGGTTTTTCTCGCTCAAAGGATTTAGGAAAAACACTGTTTTTTCAACAGATAATGCCATTTAGACTTTTCTGGGAAGTCTTTTTTCAGTATCTGTTGCTCCCCAGCCAGTCCAGCTATTGCTACCCAAAGGTCATGCCCAGAAAGGGGGGCAGGGGAGGGGAATGACCTCAGTTGCTTCCAGCAGCCCCATTCTGCTAACCCCAGCCAGATACTGCATTTCAAAAAAAGGAAAGACAAGGCAATTTTCAAGCTGAGAAATCATTAGACTAGACAGAAAGTTGCCCAATACCATCAGAGGCATAGCATAGCAGTGAAGGAGAAGATGCACAAATGGGAAAACATACAAATAACTGCATTTCAAGGTGGTGAAGAGTGAACTTAAAACCTCCGCTGCCAAGTCTGGAACTGGTGTAATCAATAAAAGTGCAGGTGAAGGAACCTTGCTGACAGAAAATGACAGTCAATTTAACTGTACAATTACTTAATAATTGTCTATTTAAGGAGTATCTATTCTTTTGATTGCTGAGTGATCTGTGCCCTTCTTCTAGACTACTACCAGCAGTAGTCAGTAGGACTTCTTTTTGAAAAGTGGAAATACTTGGGAGTAATTTTGTTTTGTTTTTAATTGAAAAATTCTATGGAATTTTCTTAGATTTTCTCTGGAGTTCATTCATTATACCACCACTCTTTCATCAAAGGCATTGTTTCATATCCATGATTCTCAAAACAAGCTAATATACTTACAGCATTTCTGTTCCGGGGTAGGGTTTTCAAATTAAATTCATGTGAATATTTTGCTCTTCTTTGCAACCTTGTTTTTGTACATAAAGAATTAATCAGTTACTTAATTTTGCTATCAGAAAAGAAGGCACTAGAACTAAACTTTTTTTCTCAGAAGAGAACTCCTGAGCTATTTATTTCATGTTAAATTATTACAAAATTTATCATATATGACCTGGCTATTTTGAATGATACAACAATGAAAATCACTGGCATTTTCTAATGCTTAATCAATTTGTCGAATGAAAGAACACAAAACTGAGTTGCGAGTACAGCAATGAGAGAAAATATACAAAAATTCGCCTCCAAAGAGCAATGAACAAGAGATAAGTGGAGGTTCTTAATTCTTCCCTCTAAACTAGATGGAAAATGGATTTCTGCAGAGCTCTATTGTTCATGCATCTGTATCCTAATACCTATTCTATATTTTCATTAAAAGACTGTGGTGAATTCCTGAAATTTGGATTAGAAATATGTTGAAACATAGAACTGAACCTGACAAATTGGAGATGTGTCCTGAAAAATAATTGGGTGTTATTTGGCCAAGAGAAGTAGAAGTTAGTAAGGGATGGCCATCTACATAAATACATAGTGTGAAATAATTGGGTGGGGAAAAATACTCTGAGAGATGTATATAGTAGTTATCTGAAGATAGTAGTTATCTTAATAAGCAGCAGAACATAAGCCAAAGGAGTAATGCTTCTGCAATCAGCCAACTAAACTTTGGTTTCTCATATATAAATGAAAAATAAGTGTAATAACCTTTTGACTTAGCACTAGTATGGACAAATTGGAAGAACTTTGTGTCCAGCTTGAGGAAATATATTTCAAGAAATTTGACAAGGAGTCCAGAGGAGAGTCACAAATATGAGGGGTTTTTAAAGCATTATTTAATACCGAATGAAGAGATAGAAGAGTTTAATCCAAAGGAGAGAAACTTAGACACAAATGTAAAACAACCAAAATAAATATTCACCTAAATAAAAATTTCAGGAAAAGGGAAGGAATTAACCTAATACCATATTCATGTGAATATGAAAAAAAACAGCAATTGACTTAAATTATAAAGAACAAGATATTAACAAAAACATCTTAATAACAGCAGTAAGGTAAAGCCTGGGTCACACCTTTTGAGAAAGCTATGGTATTTCCAGTGCTGGAGGTGTTTAAGGCTAGGCTGCACAGATGTCTCTCAGATTCTACCTGTATGTAATTGACCCTGCCCTGCAGAAGATGAATGGACACTGACTAAATAAACTCTTGAATTCCCTTCCAGCAATATTATGATCTAACCACCTGTAATTCTCACTGCATTTAAATCAGGGCCAAAGCATTTAATAACCTCCCTTCTTTTTTCCCCATTATGACCTCTTAAAAGAAAAGCTAATAATAGCTTACTCTCCAGTTTAAAAGGCAATGAAACAATTGCAACCTCCTCTCACAAACCACCCCAGACAGAACTGATGAGCAGACTTCTGCGTGTCTGTGCTCAGACTCCAATGTAAAATGTAAAAGGGTGTGTCTTTTGCTTGGCAGTCTTATTAGTAGTGTTGAATGTTCAGCATTTAAAAAGTTAGAAGACCCTTCACACTTCCTCTAACAGAAACAGTGAGCTAATGGCACTTTGATGACTGAAGGACATGTTACAAGAAGGCACATACAACCCCCTCTCACTCAAAAAGACCCACAAAAAAACCTCCCCAAAACAACACGGCAGCATGAAACAAAACATCCCACCAGCCTCCCTTCTCTGAAAAACCACCAAGAAATTAAAAAGGTTTTTATGAGTCACCAAATATACAGAGGTAGCACTACACAGAGCTTTAACTGCAACCTTCTGATTGAATTCCATCCTAGAAGTCTGGGTTCTACTAAGAAGGAAAAACCCAACACTTTTTTTCTGCTTGCTATCTTAAAGCTAACTCTGATATTAAAGAAATATTCCATCAAGATACTTATGTGTGTGTCTGTGTGTATTTATACACGAACATAATTACAGATACCAAGTTTTACCTAAGAAAATACAGACACCTTTAAAGCAACTAAATTTTCCTGCAATTAGTAGCCCAGAAAACATGGAGAAGTTCTGAAGACTTTCCACCATGAAGGAGAACCCATACACACTATGATTCATTAGGGCAGTATTCCCCATTTTCCTGTTTACTTCACCATGATTTTGTGTGCTCTCCATTGGGAAAAGCCTCTCAGCTAATGTGAGAAATACTATTTCAGAGCAGCAGACATGTTTGTGGTGTGTGAGAAACATTTTCAGATCACCTATCTTGTACATATGATTGGAAAATGAATGGTAATTTGGTAGGAGTGAGCTACAAAGTCGAAGTCTGAAATGTGGTTCTGTAACTTTAAACCACCAAATATTACTGCAAGTAGATAATTTTCATTTACCTAATACCTTTCCCCTATAGATTAGTAACTATTTCACAAAAGGACACTTCACTTAAGTGAGTCAGAAAGCTGAGAAGACAAGTAAATAGACAAATAGATCAGAGAAGAAAAGTAAATAGCCAAAAGTCACCCTCTGGGCCCAAGACTAAGCTAGAAAAATATACAGCTCTTCTGCGTCTCTCTGCTTTATCTATAGGTCTATATTGAAAGCAGTAGGTACCACTTAATCACACAAGCATTTTAAAATTATCTGTTTAAATGAAGATCCTTGCTGAGTAAGAAGTACCTTCAGTAAAAAAAGAGAGTCCTGTGGAACTCCAGTCACTGCTAATATGCTATGGTTTCCAGCTAACATTACAGTAGGATTAATAAACAGTTTTCAGAAAATTGAAGGGCTTAACTAATTATGAATTTCATTCACAATTCAGCTAGTAGTAATTAATATCCTGAGAATTTTTCCTACTCTCTTGGAATACAAGAATCAAGAAATGGCAGTATTCCGACCCTGATTGTTCATACTGTTTGGCAAACGAACAGAAACCGCTTTCCTAACCTGCTGAGACAGGATGCTCAAGGTAGCTAAACAGAAAAGGTACTTGAACTTAAACCACATTAAATTACAAAAATGGAGGACAAAAGCAAAACTCAGTTGTGCCAGAAGTTTGTTGCCAATTAACTTATCCAAAAAGATTTGTCCTCATCTGAGATTCAGAAGTGGAAGGATGACCATGAAAATTTTATTTTTGAAAAACAAAATGAAAAATTAAGAACTTTTTTCAGAAATATTAGATTCTTTTTTTTTTAATCTGCTCAGAGATTGACTTGCAAAAACTGGGTGCTTGTTCATAACAATCCATAAGGCCATAGGGTAAATGGATAAACTGCCAGATTTCAAAACCAGATATTGAAACTCCTGCTTTTGGCAAATTTTATGTTCATATGGAAGCAATTTAATTCATCTAAAAGAAGTTAATTTAAAATAAGGCACAGCTTGGTATAAATTTATTATTATTTGTCTCATATTAAGAACCTATAGATCTGATTCTGCAGAATCTGAAACCCATTTATATAGGAAGTCTGCCTCAAAAAGATTTTCATCATTCTTTTTTATGCTATTATGATTCCCTACTTCAGCTTGCCAAATTTCTTTTGTTAGCTTATTCATGACTGATACAAGGTAAAATTATATATAACTTATTTTTAGGAACTCTACTAATAAGGGGGTTATTAAAAGCAAACTGTAGAAATCAAAAGACTTTCCTTTTAATTAAGCCTCAGTGGGAATAATAAGTCACTTTCTCTCATGTACTCTCATTTTTGAGTTCCATAAACATCATTTCGAGTGTAAGAAATCAGGTATTTAGATGGCCCTATGGATTCCAATTCCACAATATTTGACAAGATGATTGGTCAAAGATTGGACTCAATGATATTAGAGGCCTTTTCCAACCTAAATGATTCCATGATTTTATAAAGAACAAAATGGTTTTTAGGGTTTTTTTTCTTTTTTTTTCCCCCTTGAATTTATTTTATCAGTTGACAGGTTTAAAGAAAGGTTTCAGAGGAATATTAAGTTAATTTTGTTTATAGGTAAGACTGGATTCAGATTCCATCAGTTTAAGCAGATGTAAATCATTCCTCCCAACTCAACCTGGGAAAAAATTAGTAACTGTACAGTTTTAAATTCATAAATTAATTTTGAAAAACTATTACTTTTTAACTATTTTTCCATTTAGATAATCTCATTATTTGTTTAATCAATTCTCAAAAACAAAAAAAAGTTTCAGGTTAAAGAAAAAGCTTTGCTGTCTATTGATCATAAGGTTTCTTCATAAAAATAAAAGTTTATATTAAACATGAAAATAAATTTTTAGTCAAAATCTTTATTTTTCTTAACTTAGAGATTATAATTTGAATTACTGTCAAATGTTATAAATGGAATAACTCACTTGTATATTATGTGGAAGAACAAAGGGGAGCAATTTTGTTTATTGTCAGGCATTTCACTTGAAACAGAATGCAAGCCACCAAAGGGATGTAGTTTCTGCTGCCACAATTAACTTTAAACAAAAAAATAATTATAGTTATTGAAACCTGAGAGAGGAAATTTCTGGAGAAATTGTTTGATCCATTATGCTAATCAGTCATCCCTCTTTGTATCATTATAGTTTACCTTGCACAGCTATAAATAGAAGAAACTGTTGGAACCAAACAGAAAGGTATAAAACTGTATAATTATAACAACTAATTTATAAAATTTAGCTCATGAATAAAACATCAAATAAATGTTTTCATAATTAGTTTTTCTTTTAATGACTAATGAAAAACAGTCACAAACACATGTGCTTTTTTTTTCTATTATAAGGTGTATCACTGAAGTCCTAAATTGAATGTTAGAATCTCTTCAGAGGAAATAGGTAAGAATGTTCCATCTTCATCACTTCTTCAATAAGCAAATGAACAAGTGTTGAATTAGGAGAATAACACCAAAACAGTATCTTTGATTCTTTTTTCAATTTACTTTCAGTCACGCTCAGCATACTTTTGTATTCATCTCTCATTCACTTAGTGAATATTCATTTTTCACAGAAACTATCATCAGGGAAAAAAAAAATAAAAGAGAAAGACAAAGATTCTCATCTGTTCTGTGCTCTTTTACACCTCCTGAATAGTGCACTAGTGAGAGAAAATAGCAGCAATTGGCTAAATGTAACTCCTTCTGATGCCTCTGCCAAACTGCAGTGCAGTGCATTACGGGAGAGGAAAGCAGACATCCAGTGGGGACTATTTTCTCGTGGTATATTATCTACAGCAAACTGAAGCTACCAGGCACAACTTAGAGTGGCTTGGAGGCTATTCATTTTTATTGTGGGTATGGAGTGATTGCAATCATTCACATGAAGCAGAGACTTGCCCCTGGATCCCAAAAGCTCCAGCTTCTCAGTCCAAAAAAAAAAAAAATTGGACTCAAGTTAATGTTTCATTCTTCACTTTCATTTCATTCACATTAGTGGTAGTGTATCTGCTCACAGTAAAACCAAAGACAAAGTTTCTTCCAAAGATTGTATCTACTAAAGTCACTAAATAAGCCAGGCAAGAATGTGAGCATGCATTTTGCAGCTCAGACCAAGCAGAAGCATGTTGTTGTTTTATGTCAACAGATAGTGCAGGTGCTGGACACAGTTCTCAGTCTTGGAGACTCAGGTAAGGAACCAGTTTACAAGGGCTCTTGTACAAGTTAAAGCTAGTCCTCTATAAAAATAAAATTAAAATTTAAAAAAAAAATATAGAAAGCTGTTGAACTCTCTTCTCTTACTTGAGAACTATTTTTTTCTTTTGCATTAGAAGAGATTTCTGACTCATGATCAGTTTAGTACAGCTTTGCTAATGCCTTTACAAAATGTGAGACAAAAGAAACTGGAGAGAATAAGAGAAATAAAAAAACATGTATTTCACAAGCATGTGTAGCATAGAACACTTTTTCATTTCAAAACCCCTTACCAGAGTCCTAACACAAAGGCATTTTATGACTCAGCCAAGGTTTGCAGCTCTTTACAAGTGATTCTGCATGCTCACACAATTACACACATGAATGTGATAAAATACAATTTAATCTAAAATCATCACTCAGTCATTAAATCATTCAGTAGTTTAATATATTCAGGAATGATGCTGTGGGCTAAGCTGGTGTGGCCAAGTCTCAAAGCATTAAAACTATTATAAAATTCCATGGGTTTTTTTTTTCCCTAAACTACTATCCCTTCTTGAGAGGCTCAGGCAGCTTGTGATTGTTTTGTACATGTCTAAATCCTAATTCTGACCAATTCTAATTACTTCATGCAGATCAGGTGCTCAGTAAAAGCATGAATATATATATATATATTCAAAGTCAAGTCATAAAAGAAACTTTTGTAAGAATAAGCGTTAGTAAAGATAATTGGACACATGGAAAATGGAAAATCAAAAGAGCAGTTTTATTTTAGAATAAATATTTGATGTATAAATGAGAGGAATATCATCATTATTCTAGAAGATTATATAGCACTTAAAATATCATCATTACTTTGTAAAGAAACATATCCTCTCTTTTCCCCATAAAACTTGAATTCTTTGCTCTAACTGCCATAGCAGGTAATGGGATATGTTCTGCACAGAGGCATAAACCATAAAAATGTGTTCTACTTTTAATTAACGTTAAATACCTCTGTCTTATTGTAGTTGGAGTACTGTATCCCTTTTTTCTTTTCTTACAGTTATCAGCATTTAAAATAACTGAGGGAATGGATAACTGTTTCTGATAATATAAAAAGATAAAACATCAAGAGGATGGAAAATCAGGATTTAAAAAACCTGACCGTATACTCTCAGATTTAGAATTTTAACTGTTTTAAAATTACTGTAACTTTTTCATTCATTCCAGAATTTGAATGATTGATTTTTATAATTATAAAGCTTACAAAAGTTGTATGTGGTACATTTAATTTGGGGCACAAGAGGAGAAACTATGAAATGGTAATGTTTTAAGTGAGAATCAAACATTCATTTATTCCATAAAATCTAGCCCTTGCCTATTGAAGCATTTGTTGATAATTTAGAAGTTTGTTTATTTTAATTCATCATGTAGGTTTTAATAGAAAATGTGACAAAAAGTGAAAATAACTGTTAATTTAAATTATATTATTACTTGACAGTAATTAAAGCAGGGAGTTTTGCCGGTGCACATGTGTAGAAATTGCTGCATTTCTAAACTTACTGATTTTATGAACTTTCCTGTGAAATATAAAGAAACTGATTCCACTTCTCCAGAAAAAGAGAGGAAAGTGGTCCACAAGCATACTGAATCTGCATGTAACTAATTTTCAAGCTGATTAGTGTTATAACATAACTCCCTGAATTATTGCTATTTTTTCTATATTCTACATGAATCTGTACAATCTCACAATTAATTGTTTTGTTCCAAAACACATTTTCAGGAACTTTTCATAAGGTCAAGACTTCTTCCAAAATCCTCCCAATTATTAAATTTTAATTCTTTTTCTGAGCAGAAATAATGATTCTATAGGATAGGAAGTGTCTTACTCTGCCTTACAAAAATCCTGCCATACAAAAATAAATCTTCCAAGCCCAAATTCTTTTACTATAAAGGTCTTTAATCTAAATTCCTTGTTTTCTCTCTTTCCAATTATACTCCTCACCAACTTGCTTTAAACATGAATAATGCAATAATGTAAAATCATACCCCCTGGTCAGAAACTTACATCATTTCCAGCATAGACATTTACAGGCAATTATAATACCAAGGTAATTACATACAGAATCATGTGAACTCTGACAACCCACTGAATGGTATTCCCCTGTAGGTTACAGATTAAGCAAATCAAAGTGTTTATTAGAACAAAAAGTTTCTTTTGGTAGCTGAATCCACCTTCCACTGTCTGTGTGTACTCCTAAAAAATCCAGAAATACTGAGGCATTTTACAAAAGCAGCTTCTGTAAGCACCCTGACAAACCCCAAGCACAAGAGCATGGGAAAACTAAGTCAATCACAAATCCAGAACCTTTTTATAGTCCAGAGTCACATTTTTCTTTCTCAGTCGCACAACTGAAAGCATTTTCCCATTAAACTGATCAGGGCTGCTGCCAAGATAAAATATGACTTTGGAATCCTGAAACTTATTTCTGTCTAGTTGTCAAAAAGTTTCTCATTTTAGGCTCCCCTGTCATTTTGGTAAAGGTTCTCACCAAGGGCCATCGGTCACTTTTCAGCATAAGAAAGTGAATAGTGTTCTTGATCAAAAATGAAAAAAAAAACCAACAAAATTTTGTAAAATATACTGAAAATTCACTCTTCAATATACCATCTTTTCTTATGAATTACATTTGAAAAATATAGTAACAAAAAAAGTGCAAAACACATTGAGGTTCCATACAGAGGTGTATTTACTATGATGATCACAATGAATAAGCAAATGACTACATTTTTTGGTCAAAATTTAGAACTTCCAAATCAAAATGACAAGGTAGAGCCCATCTATGTTCTGCACCTACTTTGAAATTCAGCCAAATTAGAAATCAAGGTGTAAAATTAGCTGCTTGACAGAGAGGACTGATTAAAAGGGTAGAAAAAGAGCAGGGGTAAAAAAAAAAGACACTAACAAGCAGACATGGCAATTGTCAGGTTTTCTATATTTAACCTTGCATTGGACACATGGAATTTCATTAATATTTTGATATTTCCTATCTCCTCTTTTGACCCATGCACTTGTAGATCACACTCATTTGAAGGCAGGCATAATCCCTTTTGAATTTATACGCTTAATTGTTTCATTGCATACAGCTTCAAATCTAGAAAATCACTTTGGTATTTAGTCAGTCATGTCACAGTATGTGGCAAATGACCAGTGATTACAGCTGCCCTCAGTGGGAATGTAACAGGCAGTGATAGTGAGAAAATTTGCACAAGTTAGGACAAAGAATAACTTGTATCTACTGATGGTGGATTTAAAAAAAAAACAACTCATGAACTATACCCTAAACAAGTGGCACCCATGGCTTTTATTTATTCTACTGCAGATGTAACAAGCCAATTTGAGTTTTCAGACAGGGAAAATAACATGTACAGGTAGAAAAGCCCCTCCTGGTACACAGTAGGGTCATTGAAAATGCAGGTAAGCCAGTGCAAAATGGCAGTGCAGAACAGCTGGGATCTAACAGTGCTCAGCTCATTCGGTTCCGTGTAAAGCACAGACATAGAAATGTATTCCCAAACTGAATTCAAACATTCAAATTCAACAGTGACCAATGAAGTGGCTTAACCTTGAGAACGTTTTGTTCCTCACAATTAAGTAAAAAGTAGCTTTTATGAATATAATTGTCTATACAAATGAATTTTTGTACAAAACTTTGGTTTAATAAACTAGCAAGATTTTGATGTGGGTTTTTTTTTTTCTTTATTGATGAGACATTCTAAGTTACTTTTGGATTCAATCTATCAACTTTTGTTTAAACTTTATTAAGATATATTACATGCACATCTCAATACAAAATTAAGTTGGGGAAATGCCCTAATATATTTCAGAATTTCACACTTAATTAGGCTTTTTGAGAAATTATAGTCCTCTTAAAGTCTCAGGGGGTAAAAGACAATATTTTTCAGTAACTGACAGGAAGCCAGATGAATTGACCGAGAAAGATTTTGATTTCTTACCGAAACAAATATAAAAGATCATTGTATTTTGACTTCCAACTTCAAATTCTTTTCTCTGAAAAGAAATCACTGAAAGCATTAAAGATACTAAAAGAAAATAGTATTTTTCAACACAGTTTTCAATAAATTGCTGTATCAACTGCCTGTAGATCAGATGTCAAATGTGCAATTTCTTTTCAATCCATGCTGATAATTAGTTTATTACTTTACTGCTTCTTTTTCATCCTTATAAGTAAAAAATGTCTGAATGGCCTTCACACACAGATAAATTAATTCTTCCTAAGTTATCTTCTAAACATTTCCGTGTACAGCCCCTACTCATTAGCATAGGTTTGTCTATTTCTATTCATGTAAATAAAACTATCTGGCTTTCTAGATCAGTCCCAAAAGCATTGTCTTTACTTCAGTTACCCGCTGATCAAAGAATACATGATGAGTGGGATAAGCAGAGACCTTGAAAATAGAATATTTACTGAGCTGTTGTTTGTCTACAAAAAAATTTAAATGTTCAGCATTAAAGGTAAGGCCACTGGAGATTTGCCTACGCAGCGCTGAATAAATAAAAGGCATGTTTGGGTTTGTTCCCTTGTGCCCTAAACTCTTTCCTCCCACCCCCTAAAGTAGTTCCCTACAGCAAATTGGCTCCATCAACACGTTTCTCTCTCTTTTGACTTACATGGCAGCACTCCAATATTTGCTTGGTCATCCTCCAGTGCAGTACAAAATCTTTTGGTACTAAAGTCTCTGAAGACTATAATTGATTTCAAACAACACTACCACACATACACTGAGTTTGCAGGGATATTCCAAGACAGTTTGAGACTTAGTGGGGAAGCCTTGATTTGTTCAAGACAGCACTCACAAATGAAGTTCGTTACGTCACAATCCATTTGAACTTCAATTAAACTTGAATCTGTGGATATCCTTGGCTCAGGACTAGTACATGGCAGAACAATTGCTATCTTTTCCCATCAGGAGGGAAGTAATCATTGCAGTAACTCCTTTGTGCTGGTGACGTCCTAAAATTTCAATATGAATATGAATCTAATTAGGGGCCTAACACAGATATTCTCCTGTGTTAACATATATACACATTGCTCTGACATTGTTACATTAAAAAAAACGTTAAAATGAGTGATGCAAGAACTTCAGAAGCCTTGGGGTTTGGAAAGGCTTCAAAAACCAGCAAAGACATACACAGTTCAAGAAAGAAACAAAGAGAATCCCACAATATCCTATGATCTTCCCTCCCATCCCAGATGCTTACCACCAGAGAGCTTCTTATCTCTATCATCCTCCATATGGGGACAATCCAAAGCTGTTTCTTTGTAGAACGAAAGGAGTTGCAACACAGATGCTTTTTGTGCTTCTGTTGTCTGCCTCACCTCTCCTCTTTCTCTCAGTTACTGCTCCTTGCTGTATAACAGTTTTGTGTTGACCTATTGGCAGATTTGATAATAACAGACTGTTCTTTAAGAACCTTTATAGTTCTCACTGTAAAATAAAGTGGAATGCTCTACAGCATCTTCTACCTCCATTAATTTCATCCTAAATGACTGTTTCAGTATTTGTCAGTCTCTGCCAATTTAACCTTCCATTTTACTGAGCAAGCAAAAGATGGCTACCAAATGTCAATTCTCTCTATCCACATTTGAGACACATGAAGTGAAAACAGAGAAACAGAGCCGTAGTTTAAGTTGAATTTTAATTTTAAGGTTTTTTAAAAATTCAACAGCAAAAGTACTTTTTTCTTTTGTATGTGTGTGTGCAAAAGTAAAAGCAGATTCTTAGATACTGTGGCAAAAATGGACCTCCTGTACCCAGGAGTTCTCTTTCATAAATCATATATATGTATGTATGTATGTATATATATATAGATATATTTATATGTGTGTGAATGTATATATATATACACCCATATATAAAGCAGATCCAATCTGTGGCTGTACTGTTGCGTGTTCTGTCAAATATCTTTGTTTGGGTGTAGAAACACACAAAAATGTCCATGCAAACTATTTTTCAGGAGAGAGTCTGAGATTATGTATATAGCTGTAACCAAAATTAGTCACTTTTCAAAATTATAATTGTATATAAGAGGGCTGTTGCATTGAGTATATCATTAAAAGCAGACTAAAATAGTAGCAGAACAGCTACTATGAAAAATTCATGTTGCAAAATTAACCTATCCATTTTAACAATATGTAATCATGCATAAGAGAAGGTTTCTTTTAGGAATGTAGAATGACTCAATGTTAAATTATATGATGGCTGAAAGCATTTAGGACTGTTCAGAATCTAAAATATTAAAACAAGGTCTGAAAAACACATAACTCTGGAACTCTCTGTATAGAGAGTTTTTTTTGGTTTTGTTTTGTTGGTTTTTTTTTTTTGCTTACTGAGACTGCTTATATGGGAAACTTTTATTCTACTCTTAGTAGCAGGAAATAAGAAAATATACTCTCAGCTTTATGAATTTCAGCTTGAAAATTCCAGTATGAGAAAATCATGGAAAAAAATCCCAAGGGACATGGTTAGTGTACTAGCTTTGCTTTAAGCAGCCTGCCCAGTGTTTTCCTTACTTTGATGGTTAACTAAACACTAGAGATTTATTGTTGGCTATTTTAAGAGTCCTTCAGTTTTTGAGAGCTGCAGAGCCAATTGATTTTTCAAGAGTAATAGCATATCAGTACCAAAAAAAAGAGAATGACATCCAGCAATTGTCACTGTCATACAAAAATGATCATAAAAAATTGTCCATGTTTTTCTTCTTAAATCAAGAGGGAGGAAGGAAGGAAGGAAGGAAGGAAAGAAGGAAGGAAGGAAGGAAGGAAGGAAGGAAGGAAATAAAGGAAGGAAATAAAGGAAGGAAATAAAGGAAAGAAGAACAAGAAANGAAGGAAGGAAGGAAGGAAGGAAGGAAGGAAGGAAGGAAGGAAAGAAGGAAGGAAGGAAGGAAGGAAGGAAGGAAGGAAATAAAGGAAGGAAATAAAGGAAGGAAATAAAGGAAAGAAGAACAAGAAAAAGAAAAACTAAAAACAGCAATAGAGAGAAGTTTTTAGGGTACCCACACCTAAATATAACCTCAAGAATGAGAATGATTAAACTTATTTGCTGTGAGAGGGTGATAATTTCCGTCACATAGTACAAATTAATAGCTTTTTTCCAAGAATATAAGAACTGAAGTGTAGCACAAGTACAGAACCTACAAAAAAAAAAAAAATAGTGAACAGATAGTTTAGCTACTTCTATGACGTCTAGAAAATATTTTTAATTACTGCTTGTATGTGATTAAAATGGAATGACCTACCAAAAAAAGCAATGAACTTATCAGGGAAGTGAATCTCTGTTAAAGAATGTGCTGAATTCCCAGAATAAGGAACTGGCAGTCTTCTCAGCACCAACTTTTTAATTTCTCAATGCAGCCATGATTTCCAGAGAAATACAGATTCTCCTTTCTCAGAGATGTACCCAAAGTATATCGGAAGATTTTCTGTTGACTTCAATATTCTTGGATGGAAACTAATGAGCAAGTACTGACAAGACCCCAGGAAGATTCTGTTATATATTTGCAGTCTTGGCTTGCCCTGGTACCACAGACTACAAGCAGAATATATCTGGTAGCCAACAGAATAATTTTGTTCAGAATAATTTGTGGCAGAAAAATACCACAGTAATAAAAGTCCCAGAAATATAAAAAAAACCTGGATGTCATCAACCATGAATTTAAGGAAGATCTTCTGTTCCTTTTAAGCAGATAATTTTCTAACTATTAGATGAAAAATATTACTCTAAATAATTTATATGATTTTTTAACTGTCCAAAAATTCTGAAATTCTGAAAAACTTAACTACTGAGTGTTTTCTCTTTAAGAAACCTTAATGGAAGGCAAAAATTTCATGTGACATCTTGTTTCCATGGTTTATTCCTTCCAATAGAGTATCATCTGTCTTCTCATTTATCTACATATATGGAATTGATCTTTCTAAGAAATGAATGAAATTTTAGAGTAATACATTACTTTCAAGTTATTTCTCATCTCCATCAGTATAAATTTTAAAAACAATGAGAAAAACTATATGCCTAAGTATTTTATTGAGTCTAGGAAATGCATTTTATATTCAAAGGCTTATAAAATGAAATAAATTTTTCCACACATATTCTGAAATAATCATGTTAATATGTGTCTATTTTTACACATGTTTCTTCTAGAAAAAAAAATGTTGCTGGAGTATTCTTGGAAACAGGATATAAAAAGAATACAATCACAGTTAGGGTAATTTTTTTTTTAATGTGTTAATATACTTAGGTTTTTTTTACTGTATTTATTCTGCTCTATAGATCATCAAGCAGTATGAATTTAGTGGAAAGACTTTTTTTCTTAGGTAAACAACTACGTTCTTTCTCCTGGATTACAGAAGAATTTTGGTTCCATATAGAGCAATACAAACTGTTACTGGCATGTTGTCTTTAATTTTTAAAACAAAGCATCATCTCCTTTTCTTCTTGAAGGCAAGAGAAAAAGAAACAGTAAGTATCTCACATTAAAAATTAATACCAAGTTTGACAACTGTTATGTGCTCAAATTAACAAAGATAATTTCTGTGATACTGTGCTGTTCATTTTTGCAGAAGTATTTTATTTGTGTGGTCTTTCATGGCTGTGGGAAATACGAAACAAAGCTATAAAAAAAGAAGAAGAGGAGGAATCTTCTGAAGATATTTAACCACAAACATATTATAATTTTCTACAAAAAAAGAACAGTGAAGCAGTACATCTTGAATGGATGTACTCTTTGAAACATGAATATAAGTAATGAAACATATTCCAATCTTTTATATTTATATACATATATATGTATTGTCATAAATAATGAATTCTCCAGTATGGTTCACAGAGATGAATTCTCAGAAAAGAGACTTACCAACCAGCCTGAGGAAAACAAAATCATATTGCTCTTATATCAAAACTTTATAATAAGAAAAATAATCTGCACACCAAAACAACCTTGCAATACCTTTGAGCAAAATCAAAATCTTAAAGAAATTCTTAGAGTCGGAAATAAAATTATTTTCTCAGTCTATTCATTTTTAGATGTGAATAGACAAGGGAAGTTGGGCACACTATGGAAAGCCTTCTGTCTTCACATTATCAGATTCTGAATAAAAATACCTGAAAGGATTCAGTGATTGTATGTGCATTCATATTCATTAGATTTACCTTTACTTTGTGACATTTAAATGGCAAGAATTTTGTTTGCAAGAATGTCTGAGAAGTTGATTCCTTATATTAGAGCCTGTATTTTTTGCTCCTTCCTGTCTGTGCGCTAAAAGGTGCTCAGTTTGGAGAAATTTTTTGAGGTCTCAGTATTCATATGAAAATCCAATGCGGGTACAAATAGAGTGTGTAGCTGTGTGTATAGTTACATGTGCACGTGTGTTAGTTCACTTGTTACTGACTGCCAAAGTAGAAAGCTTTCCACGTTTCAGACAGCTCCTTTGTTAAGAGTCTTTCCTCTCTTCCTCTTTTGAGGTCATTCCTGTATTTGACACACACCATTGCCAAACCCTTAGCTAGAATTTCTGTTCAGAATAAAGTCCTCCATCCAGCACTAGACTCCAGCAAAAACTGTGATTGATTCCCTATCACTAATGTCTTTAATTATTCCAAAACTCAAGTCTGGAGAGGATAACTTGTGGACAGATCTATACGGCTGAATAACTTACTTGAGCATAAGCCATGAAAAGCTATATCATAGACAATGTCAATTTATTTAGAATTAGGAGAGACTTAATGAAAATTAAGAACTTCAGTTCACAAATGTTTGATGCCATACTTATTTCCAGGGCCCTTTCAATAAAAGTTTCTAAAAACGGAGGAAGCTACAGCCAGAGCCCAGCACACACTGCACTCCCAGAGTACAATAAAAGAGTGGTCAAACTTTCGAGCTTGAGGTTTTTCTAGGCCAACCATAATGCTTTCCCGGAAACTGGTGAACCAAAGGGTTTATTTTCCCTTTTTTCTTTGTTTTTTCAGTGTCCCATCTACTCACAGCTATTGTAAAAACCCTAAAAGTTTCAACATGTTAATGAAACACAATTCAGTCAACATTTACATAGCTTTTTTCCTTTCATATCATTTAATTTAATTGTTTCAGACTTTAAGAATATTAGCAAGGATTATTTCAGATATTTCATTTTACATTAAGAACAATTCAGATAGCCTTTACGATTAGCATTACTCATAACTTCTTAATAACTGGAGTTACTTCCTGCCTTGAAACTCCATACATCCCCTCCTTGCCTTGGCTTGGAATGCAATTAAGTGTATTTCAGGCATCATGACACTGCTTTCAGATTGAATTGTTACATCAATCATCACACAGTAGGACCAGTGACTGCTGCAAATTCAGGATGTAGGACTGTTAGTGACACAAATGGGAGCTGAGCGGAACTGAGCTTCATTAATTAGAAAGGAGAAGAGCAGAAATATTTAATGAATTTGTATCCAAATCAAGAGACCTCAAAATGAGATAAAAATTGTCGAGCATGTCACTATTTATAGGAATAAAACATTACTTGTTATTAAAACATTTTAAATAAAAGATATATTAGAAAATATTATTGATTTGCAAAATTAAAGAGAATGTTTTATTTTAGATGGAAAAAAATAATTTTATGACCTTCATCTTCACCAAGAAAATAAAAAATTAATCTTTTATTGACACAAATGAACCTTCTGATACTTTTTTTTTTCTTCATTTTACCCACAGAATCACAGAAAAAATAATCAGTTTGTCACATAACGCCACATAGAAGACTCCCTACTGCTGTTTGTAAGTCTTTTAAAAGCTTAGTTCTTACCCACTTTTGTAAAACATTTTGGGATCCTCAGCTCAAAGGCATTGCATAATTGCAAAGCATTACCATGTTTATGCTGTTGCCCTCAGGATACAAAACATAAGAAATTTTTGTGGCCTATGATTTCACTCTATATACTGGTTTGCCTTAACTATTTCTAGTGTTGTTTGCAGCTGTAGGAATTGGAGCATAGTTGTATTTTTTTAAAGATGAAAACTGTTAAATTTTTTACTTTGAGGGACCTTTCTCAGTTTTTGAGACAACCATTTTCCCTTACAGTCTTCTAGAGGCTTGTATATTGCAGTTTCTGAACAATTGGCTCAAGTTATGCTCCATAAATATTCAACAAATTTGCCTCTCCAGTAAAACCACATTGATGATCTGCTTTCATGAGTTGTTAATCACATTCCACCCCTGCTGTGAGGGCTTGAATCAGCCATTCAGTACAGATACAGTTAGTTTACAGATCTGGGGGTGGAGGCTGGTGAGCAGAAGGGTCAACAAGGAGCATTTATCCAGCAGTGGAATAGCCATCATGGGTTGCATTATTCTGCAATGTAAGGAGAAGAAAGCCATATGAGCTTTGGAAGCAGTCTTTCAGTGGACACAGGCACTAATGATCCAAACTCCAGAGATTACCTTTGCTTTGTTCCTTCAGTAAAGTGTGCGTGCACAGAAAGCAAAAGGCCTGGATTTATTAACAAAATTTAAAAGTTTTTCTGTATTTTAGGTGAAGAAATGAGACTCACTGATTTCTCTGGGATCTGAAATTTTTCTCACATGGCCCTTCAGTTTTAGTTAGAGTTAAAGAAATAAAAAATGAAAATTAATATTGTGGGCAGGAAAGGGCTGATGAAGCATACTAGATGTATGAAGTTGGGTCTGTCTGCACACTGAAGAATAACTTCTACTCGAGTGGGTTTACATGTCTGTCATCAATCAGCATCAGGCTTAAGTTCAAGCAAACGCAGAGCAGGGGGAACCACAAAGTCCTTCATTCCAGTCTGCTAAGGTTCTCATCCTCTTTCTTGAAAACCTTTTCTCACATTTCTAAAAATAAATTATGCTCTCCATTTTCTGTGATCCACAGGTTCCTCTAATCTGAGGAATTGCTACACTAAGGAATACTTTTGCTGAAGAATTATCTGATGGATTACCTACCATTATCTATTTCAGTCTTCCTAGAGAGCATTAGTGAGTCACTCAATTTCTTCTCTGCCTAATAGAACCAGAACAATTAAAGTAATAATTTCCCTCATTCTTTCTTTTTGGAATGGTTTCCCCCTCATCAGGTCTCTTGAAAAAAATGTTTCTTTGGTCTACATGAAACAATAATCCCACTACTCTTCCAAGCACACTACTGCCAGGCTACAGTACTAGTCTCCAAACACTATGATGTATCTAGTGTTTGGAAAAGGATCTATCAAATATAGTCAGCCATTTGTCAGGTAATATTTCAAAGAATTTTGTGTCACCCATTTCATTCAGGCACAGGAGAGGGACCCATGTAACTCTAGATAAGAGTGCAAATACTTGGTGCTTTTCACTGTATGTTGTGACCTGTAGTGGAATCATTAACACCTACTTTTCTTGCTTTGCCCAACTAACAAACTTGATCTTCATGATTGACAGCACTGCCGTATGTATACGGAGGCTCCATGAGGAATGAATTCCAGAACCACCCTGAGAGAGACAGATGCTCCTTGTAGAAGTGTCATCCTACAAAAGAAGATAACAAGTAGAACTTAATACTGTTGTCGCTGTGGGTCACTATCAATCACACACGACCCACGTTCTCAAGAGAAGGCTGAAAGAGCTTTATTAATTATCTGACTCCATATTACATAGTATTTTCACACGGACCAGGGATTGGAGGAGAAGCTGGACACCTTTCCCATCACACAGGTCAAGACAAATGTCAATCAGTCACTTTCCACTCCCAAGAGAAGGAATTTCCAGCGACCTTGTCTTAACATAAATAAGCTTCTAATAATAGCATCAATTCATGAGAAAGTGAACTAGGAACTACCAAACGTTGAGTTAGAAAGTGCCTCAGGAAAACTTGGAAGAATCAGGGCGACATACTGTCTCTGACCATCAGTTTGCTTTCCCCTTAAACTTTCACCAAGGTTCAGCTCAAAACCAAAACATCTGTTGTGATTCAGTGAGACCCATAAAAGACTGAGCTTATCTGGGACTTAGCAGCCACTACAGGCTGTACAATTATTATCAGAAAGCAGTATTTTAATAGCTATTGGATCCAGCAAACAATCTGGGGAAAGTGTTACAAAAGAAAGAAAAGAAATATAAATAAAGTAAAAACAAAGCACAAATATGAAGACTTTGCAGTTTTCCAATATTCACCAATACAGTGTTTTACAAACATACATTCCAAGTCTACATTTTTTTAAATGTTGAATCAATTTGAAGTACTTTTCTCTGACAATGGTTAAAGCAAATTAATTTATTTCTTTGTGCTGAACCCAATCAAACAAAACACAGCTCCTACCCAGTTAATTCACTGACAGCTAAAGTTCCCACTTTCAAGCATGTGATCCCCTTCTGAATTCACAGCAATGCCTGTTGCCTTATAGAAACCACTGCCAAATGCACCCAGTAGTAAAAGATACAGAAGGCTATAATTCTGTATTCAGACAAAAAATCCACTATTTTATTTAGGACTTGAGGATTTGTTTGTTTGAGTTAGCCAAGTTTACTTGTTTGTAGGGTTTTTTTGCTTCCTTCTCCTATCTGAAACACTAGGCTAGGCACACAAATTGAATGTTCCTTTGAATGTTCCTTAGCCTGACTGAGAGCATGGGCTGCATTTTCACTGCTGTGGGCTCCTACAGAAACAGTGCATTCAATAAAATTCTCCTGTGTTTGCTGTCCTTTACTGCATTCCCTAAACTTCCTCCTGCGTGGCTTCAAAGGCAAGTCATATTCTCCCAGCAAGATTCGGACTTGTGTTGAGCACAGCAAAGCAAAAGATATGATCCCAAAGACATGAGAAAAAAAAATTATCTCAAAGGTATAGAATAAAGGTTATGACCCCAAAAGTCCCAGCAAGTTATAGAGCCAAGCTCACTCACATCAAGAGAGGGCAACTCAAGAGTAGCTTTCAGTATTTGCCTACTTCCTCGGGGGCTAACCAATGTGTTGAGCCTCCTGGTTGATTCTACTGCAAAGTCATACCTAAAAATATTTATTTTAAAAATAAAAGTTCTTATATTTATCTAAACTTGAGTAACTTTGTAACATGACAGTCAGCAGGTCTGGTGTATTAGTTTTAAAATACCCAGCCTGGGCAAATAGCAATGAAAAACAGATGCGTAGAAAGAGGAAAGGATGTTCATTCCAGGATTTTTGCAGTTTGCCAGATAATATGAATTAGGCATTTTTTGAGTGTGAATAGGTCTGTCTGCTTCTCCAAGGGCTTACTATTCTTGAAATTAGTGGTTTGTAAAGACCTTCAGCTGTTAGCACACCTGAATCAGCAATCAGATTTGGTCCTGAGTTACTCTTTTGTATCTAATGGGAGTAAGCACTAGCCTAAACCAGATTTATTTCCAAGATTTCATCTTTATGTGCCATTTAGTCTTCTGCTAAACAAAACAAAGTAGAAGATGAGGTCCCCCAGCATCCCCCAGGATGCAAGTGTTTGCTGTCTTTTCTGATTGCCTGAGACAGGTACTTATACCTGTTGCTCAGCTGCCATGTTTTCTGCTTTTATTTGAAAAGTTTCTGTTGGGGTTATACCTTGGCCTAATATGCAGGCGAGAATGTTTGTAAAATCTTGCTGGGGAAAAAAAGTGACTATAGTACACTATGAAAGCTCTGCTATCAAATGATGGTACTATACTTTCTGGCAAGATAGTGATTGTATTATAAAACCTGCATAATGATTTTCAGCCTGCATCAAGAATGCACAATGTGAAAACATTATAAGAAGTGAGAGAAACTGGAATTTTCATTATAGCTTGCAACATTCTTTTCAAGTCCTAACTTAGCTACTGGAAGTGTTTGCAAATTGCACTCCCTTTAAATGCTGCTATTTAAATCAATAACTTTAACATTGCCAGCTTCCACACAAAATGAATAGCATGCAACTAAAACAAGTAAGACCATTTTTATAACTTAAAAGGAGGTATAAGCTTGGGTTCAGATTTAGCACTTGAAATGCCAAAAAGAATACCAAAAATATTCAAAAAATAACTACAAAAAAGGCCAGAATTTCTGGGGAAACAAAAAGCTTTTCTTTATGTTATGTTTGCCATGTATTATGTACAGATGGCAATGCTTTCAAGAACTCTTACGTCTTGTTTGATATCCACTACAATTGTGTTTGTAGAGGGATTTTTGTATTTATTATCAACCTACTTTGTATTTAGGAGAAGCTTTTTTGAACTCAATTCTACCTAATCATATCTCTCAAGAGATTTTAATTGAGGGATGATTGTGCTTTGTATACATACAGATGTTATCTTCTAATAGCTATTAGAATTAAATAAAACTGACATTTAATTTCTAAAATCCCCCATTTACTTACTAGCGGAATATTTTTTGCTTCTTGCACTAAAAAAGGCTGTTCTTTTATCTGTTTATAGGCACTAAAGCTGTCAGTGTGGTGGAAACTGCACTGTGTTGGAGCTTCACGAAGAGCATCTTTTTCTCTATTTTCATTTCTGTCAGCTGCAATTTGAGGCTGTGAGTAAGCTCTGAAAAATATACAATATTTCGTTTGATACTCACTTATTCTGACTAAACCACTTTTTTCAGTTTTGGGTAATTGGATTATTGCAATGCAGTAATATTACATTGTCTAATGTGTGACTTATTTTCTAAACTGTGTTTTTTTCACATATTTATGAAATATTTCTGAGATTTCTGCAGTTTCATTGAGAAAAAAAGGCTATCACACTCCTTGCAAGTTATCTTGTCTGGACCTCTAAAAATCCTTGCCTCTTTTTACAGCGTGTAGAGCCCTTTTATATGTGTAGAACACAGTTCATATTGGAAGTAGAAGCAATTACAAAGAAATATTTCTATTTGTTGGCTATCATTGAAGTTCTTGACATCACAGAACGGGGTTATAGATATTAGCAATGAAAAGAGGTATTTTTTTCCTCTTGCTTGTCTCTGTGCAGCCACTTTTAGTGGATCTTAAAATATTCATGATTCCCACACAAAATGCAAACTGTGAGAGGGACAATTTTCTGATTGCTTAATCACATGAACTAGACAAACACCTAGATCGTATCAATTCTTCTAGCTAGATGTCATTATAATTAAAATAGCAGCCCCCTTTTTTTAGGATTTTAAGTCTTGTAGATTAACATTTGAAAACTACCATTCTCAAAGCCCAATTAAAATTGCACTATTACTGCATTTCACAGCTAAGATAATACCACAGCTAATGTAAAACTGCTTCTTAAGACCTCAAAAGGTCCCTTTAAAGCAAAGATTCAGTGCTTAAACATGTTTCCTCAGAAAAAAAATTCTGCCTTCTGGCAAAGAAATGTATATCTGTAGCAGTAATGAGGGAATTCCATACATTACATACCAGGTAGCGAGTTACTTTATGAATACTTGCTTCTTTTAATTTAATTTAAAGTTACATACAATGTAATTTTACACACAAATCTTGATTTTTTTGTTGGGTTTTTTTTTGTTGTTTGGGGGTTTTTTTTTTTTTTGTTGTTGTTCTTCTTCTAACTAAAATCATATACTGCAGATTTGTCAGAAGGTGAGATTTCTCTTTTTGTTAAAAATTTATAGAACAGCCTTGGAACTCAAGATTTGGGATACCTGCTTATTTCTTTAGGTTCTTATTCATAAAACTTAAATTGAATCATCACTTACAACTGGAAAATAANTGGGGTTTTTTTTGTTTTTTGTGGTTGTTCTTCTAAAACTAAAATCATACTGCAGATTTGTCAGAAGGTGAGATTTCTCTTTTTGTTAAAAATTTATAGAACAGCCTTGGAACTCAAGATTTGGGATACCTGCTTATTTCTTTAGGTTCTTATTCATAAAACTTAAATTGAATCATCACTTACAACAGGAAAATAACAAGGCCTAAAACATAACTCATGGTCAATAGTTGACAAGTAACTTTAATGTAGCTCAGTTTTCTGCAAAAAGATACCAGATCTAAATAAGCAGTAGGTGCAGTTCTCATTTGGTTAAGCAACTATGCAGATCATCAGGCAATAACATAAAAAAAAAAAAAAATTACATTGATTTTCCATTTGCTTGTCTTTTACTGTCTACCTGCAGTAACTTATTAGAAATTTATGATTAAATAAACTGGTGGTGATCTTTGGCACACATCACGTTGTGATGATTTGTGGCAACTCAATGGAAACAGTTCCTAAGAATGTTAGGTTATCCCAGCTCCTACTGTGGAAGTTCTGGGGTACATTACATCCCAAAGGCTACACAGCTATCATCTGTGTGCAGTGTAACCTACTGCAAATCACCAACAGGTTCCTCTTCTCTCCAGATCCCTCTTTTCTGCCTATGCTTCAACATTCCTCTCTGCACTGTTTCCCGTTCTGACTCCAGTACTGGTCACACTGGTCTTAGTTCTTGCATCTGCTGCACACCTGCTTGGAAAGCTGTACTAGCACCACATCCAAACTCTTAACTTTCTCAATAGCTCTTTTATCCCAAACTGTTGGTGGCTTTGATATTCTGTATTCAAAATCACAGCCAATCAGATAAAAATACAGTGTTTGTATTTATTTTTAAGATGGTTCACAGAGATACTATGGGTGTAAAATTTCACTTTAAGAAAAAGAAATTTTGTCTTGTATTCCTTTTGATGGCTATGTCATTAAAGAGATCAAGATTCTTAAGGAGTAGAACTAGCTAAACTTAAGAACAGACAGGATGGATGAAAATTTCTCTCTGTGCTATAATTTCAGACAGTAGTCCAATTTTTATGACACTTAAGTTTTTTCTCATACCAGATTTTTTTCTGCTAGTAGTTTTTTCCTTAAGTTTTATACTTAGCACAGCTGAATCATACTTAGCAAAGCTGAATCAGAATCTCTGACACGGGGGAAGTGATCACGATCCTAGAAACGTGTATGAGCCTCCATAGCACATAACACACTGCTGTTGACTGTCATAGACTCATAAAAGACATATGTTACCAGTCAGATTTTTGAAGACTGAATCACAAATACCCTAATATTCCATCAAAATTAATGACAGTTTGAAACAGATTATTTTGTAATCCTAGTGTACTGCAAAGTAGTAGCCTCTCTCAGGCTTTTTCTCCTTCTATTTTATCTGTTTCATTCTGCTCTTAATCCCATTCTTCCATTTTCTTTTATTCTTTATTTACAAAACATATTTTCTGTGTTTAAATTTCTTGTGTCTGCTCCAATTTCCCCTTCCTCTTCCCATATCTCTTTCAAGAGTTTCCTTAGTTGGCTCTTAGACAACACCACTTCTCCCATCAGCATCACCTCTGCTACACTAGGATTGAGCCACTTTCAAAGAAAGCAGTGTTCTTTTTGATAATCCTTGACATGTACCTTACAAATCTTACTCATTTCTATGAAGACTTCTGAGAGTTTTGACCAAACTCTTGCATTTAATATATAAATACCAATAAATCAAATAATCCATCATTTAGCTACATAGCCTATCTCAAAATCCAGAGAAGTTTCCCTTGTCACCTGGAGTTAGCAGGTCAATTTTTTTTCCAGGCAAACATTTAGACTACCAGTTTCTGTCCTCCCTGTATCCAAGCTAGTTTCTCTCAAAAGCAGGCATTCAAAGCAGTGACCTCATGGGTAGGAAATACAGGATGTTCTTCTGCAGAAGAACGGCTCTTGAGTAAGGAAGATTTCAACCTCTTAGCTGTCAAGGGCTGCCCTGCCTCCTATCAGATCATACTGTCAGTCTCAAGAAGTCGCTGTGTTTCACCACACAGAGATCTACTTCCCCACTGGGTTTTGCCAGCTAAATGAAATACCAAAGACAACAATAGAAGCCATATTCACAAAACAATTGGAATGTTACAGTTTGGTCTGATCTTATTCCCTGCATGTTTTGTGTTGCAGGCATCTCACCCCATGTGCAGAACTGTCCTCTGTTGAGGAAAAAGCCATGGTCCCAGGTACCTGCACAGGCATCTCAGGTCCTTCATGAGTGAACTACTCACCAAAAGTTTCTGCATCATATGAAAGACAAATGTGCACCATTCATCAAAAAATGTTTGCTTTGGCTAAATAAGATTGTAAATGATAATTTGACCTGCGGAGAACGTGATGGGTTGATTTGTAGAGCACTCATCAGTAAGTTAGGAAACTGAGATTCACATCACTGCTCAAACTCAGCCACCTCAAACTCTTGAACAGGTTGCAAAATAACTTTTTTTATACCTAAAAGGTACATAGAAAAAGTGATTTCTCTACTTCATGTGAGAATTCAGTTCAAGAAGACATTAAGCCATTACAATGTGCACACTTGCTGCAGGGCTTTGTAAACATCATAGCTCTCCGTTGCATTTAGGAAAGCTTGTATGCAAGATACATATTTGGTAACAATCACATTCAAATGGATTTTTATTTTTATAAAGCATCCTTAATAATAGGTACATATTACTGTCAGTGGCATTTGACTACTCTTTAGTTACTTTTCTTCATAAAACAGCATTTTGAAAAGGCTGGGTTTCTATGCAATATTTCATATACATATATTTTACTAAAATATGTATTTTGACAAATGCATAATTTACTGTCACTGTCTAAAAATATCTGCCTTCTTGAAAAATCTTTAATTTTTATATATTCCTGGTAGTTCATTATTGGCTTATTATTTTAAAGTATTACAACCTTATATCTTTTTTTTTTTATACTTTGTATTTTTTATTCAACTTTAATATTCCTCTAAGCTCAGAATTATTAATTATATTAATTAGGGGACACACCATTAGATACTAAGATGAATGTAATATGTATTTCCAGGGACCAACAGAAAAGTAGTGCTCACCAAAGTGTAAAAACACCATCACAGTCCCTGTTCTCAGTAGTTTTCATCAGACTACTCAGATAAACATGAAAGAAGAAAGCATGATGTACAAGTAGACCAGCCATCACATTTTTAATTTCAACCTGGTTCATAAAGAATGCAGACATATCATGCATACAGTCAGTTCTAAGAACTGAGGTTTACTGAAGAGAAAACTTAAGTAGAAGGGAATGTGAGCAAAGGGAAGTAAACAGAGAAGGCAAAGAGAGAAGTGACAGGCATAAGGAGGGGTGAAGGGTTGGACAAATTACCAGTCCCTTAGTGAACAGAAAAACTAACAAAAAGACCAGTCGATAAAGATTCCCAGGGACCTGATGCATTTCCACACAGGCACAGTAGTATTTCACCTGATGTAGGAAATCCTCGTGCAGTCAAACAGAATCCTTTATGTACATATAAACTTTCCTTCTTGGCTTGATAGATTACACAAACTCCATACAAGATGGTAACAGAATGCTTAAACAGCAGCAACCTGGGAGCAGGGCTGTTAAAACTCTTCTCCAGTATAAACAATATATTGCCAACCAATGCCAAGGGGATGCAGCACAGTTTTGGGACCTGGCTGGACTCTTTGACCCCTGTCCTAATGATTCTAGCTGTTTGGGTTGCACAAAAAGTTGTTGCCCCTGCTAGCAATCTGGAGAAGTACAGGAAGATCTGAGAGATTTGTTCCACCTGCCCCATTCCCCATCTCAGTGGAGTAGGTTTACTGGCAGCAAGCCATTGCCTGACCTTGGTCAATCCCAGGTAAGTCTGTAACTTAAAGACAGATGCTTTTCACAAATCCTGCATCAGATTTTGGCTGTGCCCAAGCAGCTGGCTTTCTGACTTTAATACTACTTAAAAGAGATCTGTTTTCTAAGGCTTATCTAGTTCAGTAGAAGTTTTGTTGATTTTATATTGATACCAAGTAGAGCTCCTTGGGACACCTTTCATGGTGTGAAACAGTAATTTGTATTTGCAACTGCTGTTCACCTCTGTGCAGAGATCAATATCTGCTGTATTTTTCCCTCTTAATTCACAAAATATGAGTTTAGAATGCAATACTTTTTTACCTGTTCCTCATAACGAATCAGTGTTCCTATGTAATATCAGTTTCCCTTATTCAGGCTTAAAATCTGTGCCTCTGTAGGCCTTTTTTTTTCCTTCCAGTCAAATAGATAAAACTCTGAAGTTGTTTTATTAGAGGGATGTAACACAGATTAGAACAGCAATCCAGGCTTTTCTTTGGAAGGTTCAACTATCTTTTTCTGTAATAAGCAAATAGAGTACAATATATCCAATATCAAGCTGGATTTAAATTTCAAAGCAATGATCCTAAGTGATCTGATAAAAAATTTGCAACTATCTCCTAATTTCAGGGAAAACTAAAGCTGTTATCAAACACTAGAATGTTATTAAGTCCTTCTTAATGCCCTAGAGATTTATAAATTGTTCAAGCTTCAGATCATAAACTTTTTACAATTTGAAGAAATATCAAATTATCATGATTTATGTAATTTTTACTTCCTTTTTTTTTTTTTTTTTTTAAGACTATTGTAGCTTAGATCCTTGGATGTCATATTTATTCATAGTATTTCCCGGTTAAGTGAGTATTAAAAATGGATGTGGAAAAAAAAAAGTTTTAGGAAACATGAAATAATAGCAAATTCTACTTGAGGCTGGCTTTGAAAAATATGTGATAACTTACTGAAATCCTTGCCACCATGATTTTCTATGCCGGCCAGTATATTCCATTCCGTGGTATCTGACACATAAAAATATTATAAGGAAGCAAATTTATTGGACACAGACCTCTTTGAAGATGTTAGATAACACCAATCAGATATAGTGATCAGTAGGCAACTCCTGAGGCCACATTTCCCAGATTGTAGATGATTCTGGGGCTGACTCTCACAGACCATTTTCCCTCACAGCTGCAGCAATTCATACCTGTTATTAATAAAAGACAGACATCCCAAGCAGAGTTTATCATTAATTTTCTCTCTGTTTCTTCTAACTTAGCCTATTATTATCCTAAATGCCAGGATAATATTTAGCTTCTCCAGCACCTTCCCCAGAACATTTGTAACTCATAAAGGACAGAGGCCACCAATACAAATTTGGGTCCGTATCCTGAAATTAAACCATCTAGAGTTTTTGTTGAGAAATTATTCCACTAATAACAGTAAATCCTCACTACTTTGTCTAGTTTTTCTGGGGCACTTTGGGTGACAGTCCTATCACCTAACTTCAGGCATTTAAAAATTATGTTACTGGGTTCCTTCCTTGTGGAATTAAGCTGATGAAGTGCACTTGGGAGGCACCAGTCTCTTTCAAATGACTAATTACATGACACTGACTTTGACTACATGCTGATTCAACCACATAAAATTATTTGAGATGATCTACTAAATCACAAATATAGACTATGTATAATTATACCCACTTAATGGATAGATTAGTTGAGATTGATTTCACTACTAGAATCTACTAGTGGATTCTACTACAACTAATAGATCATCAGTATAGAATATATATTAAAATCTTACCCATTTGATGGAAAGAGTCCCTGCAGACACTTTGCCAAAAAACCCCACAACCCTGCAATAAGACAGCAGCCAAAGGGTCTCTTGATTAAGTCACTTTTGTAAGGGAAATTTCTTGCCATAAAATTTATTTGAACAGCACAATGTGATGTCTTTCACAGAATGGTTTCTTGATCTAGCTGACATAGGCAAGCTTTTACAGAGAGGAAAATATTTCAAGGAAGATCAAGAGAACTGCAAAAATATATTCCCTTTATGCATGTGTGTGCATGTTTGGCACATTTTTGGTCTTTTTTTTTTTTTTTGGATAAGCATGGCTTGTTGAAAATGCTATTTTCTGAGCTTCATGATAAGTAAAATACTGTATATAATTACATAGTAGAAGAAAAGGAGGCTTTCAATTGATTTGACTTATTTATATCTCTCTTAATCCTAGTTCATCCATTCAGTTTTATCACCTTTCAGTCTCTGCTGCTGTCTGTTATCACTCCAGGCCTGAACCTCCCACTGTCAGGTTATAACCACTGTAGTCTTTTTATTTCTGACACTTTGCTGATCCTATCCTTCAAAACTTTTATCCCCCCCGAATGTAATCTGACCATTTAACTTTTATATATCTGTTCTTTTACTCCATTGTGTCCTTTTATCAGGATATTCAATATCTTGTGTTTGCCTCTTCATTTTGACTATGTGCTTCCTGCTTTCTGTGGCCTGAAGTAGGTTCAAGGCAGACAAATAACCAGTAACCTATGTACCATTTTCAGTGTTTGCTTTAGATATGGTATTATCCAATAGCAAATAAAGTGACATTTACTGGGGATTTTTATTCACAGGTTTTTCTGTCATCTCATGGAGATAGCTGTCTTCATGACAGAGTAGTAACTTGTCACTGTACCATCCCAAGATTCAATATCAAAGCCCTGCAGGAGTCAGCTTTCAGAGCAGGCTGAGTCTGATGTCAGGTACATTTTGATAGGTCACAGATTACTTCATCTAACCTGATGCTGCTAAGTGAAAAGTTCAAAATGAGACTGTGCTACACCCTCCTGAATAGTCATGCTGTGTGCACAAAACCTTTGTCCTTTTCACTTGCAAACATCAGAATGCCCTGGAGAAAAAAAACAAAACTAAGCATTGATAGTGATCTATGTACTGCTGGTATGGTCTGGAAAGAATGGGAAAACAGAGAACAGGCCATTGGTCCCATACAAATAATCCACCAGACTAAAATGAAAAGAAAGTGATATTTTTTTGTTTTTTATCATTTGGGGGAAATGTAATTTCATTTTACAGTGCTAGGATTAGATATAAGAGTAATTTAAGACAAAAATATGACTCATAATTTCTCATAAAGCTTTAGCACAGCTTCAGAAAACACAAGCCATTTTCTGTGCAATTATTACAGCATTCCTCGGTGAAATTCTCCCTCAGGAATCTTCATTTTCAGAAGGAACACAGTTAAGATGATATTTACATAAAGAAAACAGAACATTTCAGAGTTATTTTGCAGGAATTATCCAACCATCCCGATGTAACTTAAAATGTTTGGAAAGTACTAAAATAAGTAATTCTAGACATGATTTCTTGGAAAGATTTAGAATTAGAAAATTATACCCCTGAAGTCTTTACCAGTGAAGTACCCTTCTGCCCAGTTTTGGGGGATTTCTTTTAGTCTGCCTTCTCTCCCTTCTATCTTTCTCCTAAGGGTGGATTGCAGTCAGGACCAGGAAAACAACATTATTCAGAATAGTCAATTAAGTCTTAATTGTTAAATATGATAAACTGAATAATCTCAAAATATAGACATTTCAAAGTAGGTTAAAATTATGCTAAAGGAGCTTATGATGACCAATGGAGAAAATAAAGGTCAGCTAGGTCCAGATGGTTCATTTGATAAGCCACTCACAAACATGAAGGTGTTCTTACAGCTCTAAGAGCACAAGCACAATCATCTGGATAAATAAACTGAACAACAGATTGACATGAGCAGTACAAATTTAGGTTCTTATGTTCCTTTATTTTGGTAAAGCTTGGGAAGCAGTAGTTATTGAGGAAACTCAGTCACTGAATTACTGTAACTGTATGTAATAGATATGAGCAAAGCACATCACACCAGGTATTATTTGCATTAAGTCTCCACACCACAATTTCCTCTTTAAGATGTGGAGTGTCTCAGGGCATTTAATCAAATATTTTCACATCTTATATCAATTACCCATACATTTTAGGCACACATTCAAACACTTTACTACTCAATCATTATAATTATTGTACATTCCATGTCTCTGAAACATGCCAGATTTGTAATTGGAAGGAAGAAAATTATCTTGAGACGTGCTCTAACAAAACAATGAGAATAACCTAGGAACAATGCCTTTTTTGTTCTGCCTACAGTATTTTCCTGCTTTCTATATAAAAGCACAATAAACATTTAATCTGAATTATAAGAAAAAACTTCCTGCTATCTAGATGCCTTAAAATCCAAAAAAAGAAACTTTGCCATATAAAATATCTTTATACGCAACTGAATCCTCTTCTAAGTTTACTCTTAATCTACAACATAAACCTACCCTCCATTCTTTTGTGCCGTAATCTCTCTGAAAACTATCCTACAAGGGGCAAAAGGATGACAAGAGTGAGGTAACTAGTCTGCAATGCAGTTTGGAAATCAAGTCCTAACAACACACACGCAAAAAAAAAATCCTCACTGTGCTGGCATACAAAATACCAAGCTGAGTCACATTTTAAAACTAAATTCCAGAGATGCCTACACTTCACATAGCTGAGCAGTTCACAATGCTTGGCTCACACCTTGCTAATACAGCTAGATTAAGATCCAGATTTACATTATTTCCTGAGTATGTTCTCTAAGGAAATCTACTTGAGAGACATTGTCAGAGCATACCTACTACACATTTATCTTTCAAGTTCATCTCAGCAAATAGCTGCATCTTTTAAAACATGACATTTCTCCATCATGAAGAGCTGTAAAATTCTAACAGTTGATTACTAAGCCAGTTTCAAAAGTGTGGGGTTTTGTTTTCATTTATATGAATATGATTAGAAAAGGAACAGGAAATTTTAGTGCTTCGGACAGTTTCTGAAGAGGCCTTCCTCCTTTGCAAGTTTTAGAAATTTTCCAGTTCTTTAAGGAGTCAGTCATTGCTGCTTCCAGATCATTCACTTTTAATGTCTAGTGCCCAGTCTACCAGGTTGCAGCATCATGTTTTGTCTCAGACCCATAATGTCTGGAAATTTTTGAATATGTGTCAATTATTGAGTCAATAAGGAAGTATTAAACCAAGATTTCTGTATTTCTAACCAAATGCTCTGACCATAAAGCTCTTCATAGAACTATTTATTTAAGACTGAGGCACTTGTCTTCAGGAGTCAGCTTGACTCAGGGACAGGATTAATAATTCAGACACCTACCTAGTTGTTTAACACTCAGCAGCTACACGCACAGCATGTAATTCTAAATGTCACTCTTACCTTACCTGGGAATTTTCTGTGATCTCCTTGCTTGGGAAGAAGGCCATAATAGAACCAAGCAGTGCATTTATCTGACTTGATCTTTTAATATTCATTACTTTGATCTTCCAGTGTTTGCAAAACAATTTGCAAGTTGCTTTCTTTGCTAGTATTAATTAAATGTTATTTTCTTAGTAATAGGTTAGTTTCCTTGGTGCTGTTCTGAGAAAGCTGCATGCCTGATTTCCTGCGGCAGTAGAAGCTTGTATAGGTCATCCACAATGTGCATAAGTATTTTCAGCATTATTATGATCTTACTAAGGAATTTCCTGGTTTTTTAAAGGTTGTAAATTTTCCCAGTGGTTGCCCTGGAAAGAATTAAATTGTCTTACCTATAGCTGTCACTCAAAAAATGTCATATTCATTGTTCATTTTAATTTATGTGACTTGTGGAAGTGGATACATGTGATGCTGATAATTCTGCAAATACAACTCTTCAGTGCAAAACTGGAACAAAACACCACTTTCCTATAAACTACCTGCACACAATACAATTGGCAGCTGAATTGGACACAGTGGTAACAATATTAGTTGCTCAACATCCTTCAAGTCTCTATTGTGTTATTATCCCAAAGGCTGTACCACAGTCAAGAACATGCAAAACCTCTTCCTCCCAGATGAAGCATAGGGGCTCCAGCCTTGCTGAAAACTGATTTTAACTCACTATTATGGAATTTTTTAGCTCCAAATACTTCCATTTGCATAATATTTTGGATCATAATGATGATTATTTTGTTTATACTATTATTTTTATCATTTCTGATTCAGAATAGAAGAGTTCGCCTATGCCAAAAGCTATTTTAGGCATATTTCTTGTTAGGCTACCTCAGTAATCTAAACACTCCCTAACTAACCTACTTAATTCTGCTTCCTATTGTTCAATTTACTGACATATCCTTCACTAGAACTGAAACCTTGAAATATTACTGACTTTGTGGCACTACAACCATAGCAATGGGAGAGTTGTGCCTCTATAGTTAACCATGCAATACTTGTTTAATTAATACCTTAAGGGTACTCATCAGCCTTTTCTGCTGGTGAGAACCAGGCTGTTTTCATGTCATCCTCAATATCAACCTGTACAGAGTAACTGGTATAACCTTTGAACATTTTTCATTGCAGTATTTCTGCAGCATTCAGACTCCCAATTCTGAATTAAAAGGTGACAAAATCAGAAGGTTTCCTCAAAAAAAAAAGTGCTTCCAACAGTTTAGGGAAGGTGGGAAATAAAGGGACTGCAAATGCTGAAAGAAAGGGAGTGGAGACACTGTGGTATGGAACCTCTTTTTGCATAGATTTGAGTATTACCTGTTCCACAGGGCTGCTGCTGAAATGGAAGTGAGTTTACATCAAAGCCAAATTGCAAATCAATTCAATAAAAACTAATGAAACATGTGTTCATACCTCTGTTTCTGATGTGTATCTTTCTCATGCTTGGTTCTGCTGAAAATTCATATCCCAGAAGCTTCTACGTGAACATTTTGTAGGAATTCAACTTCTTTGTGTTTCATTGTTTTGAAAAGCTCCACCCAGATCCATTTGAGATTCTTCTCTGGCTGGGAAGATCCCAACCACCAACTTGATCACTCTGAGTGATTCCATGTTCTGAAGGAACCTATTGTTCCTTGTTCCAGAACTTATTTTCCAGCTCAGCAAAGCAGATGAATATGTTGCAAGCTATTAAGTTGGGTTTTTTTCAGCTAATAACTTTTATGACTTCATTCCTCTTTTCTTAAACTGAAGCCAATCCATTCTTCATTGTATTTCCATATAAATGAGTCACATTTATGATTCGCTGTTGTATATGGACAGGGATATACAGGCAACACGTAGTGTAAAAAAAACTCACCCATTTTAAAACTTGGCTCATTTATATCCCAGCATGCAAGAAGGAGCAATGTATTTGAGGAATCAGGATGTGAATGTTTTAGGCAAAATCATAAAGTTATTGTTCTCTGTAACTAAAACATTATTTCTGCTTTTATTTTATTTTTTTTTAATTGTTGGGTAAAAACATTTTGAATGTATTATATGAGGCCATTTCAAGTGAAAACCTCTTCCTCCTCTTCTATATAGTATAGTTCTATGGCTCTATACCTCAATGGCTCATTTTAGGCATCTTATGTGACATAAGCACAAATCATAAAAAAGGAAGAGAATATAAATTAAAAAGAAACTATTTTCCTATAGTTTGTCTTCATTAGCATGTCACTTAAAAATAAAGAAGTTATTTCTCCTTTATCTGACTTGCTCTCCCCTTCACCTTCTTTTCACAGCTTCTTTTTAAGTTTTGAAACAACCAGTCCACATATCCTCACAATAAGTAATATTTCTGATTTTTTTTTTCTGTGTATAAAATATAGTACAAATATGGAAGGTATATGGGGACCCAAGTTCCTCTTGCTTTGTTCTGTGCCATTTTACAAGGCATTCTGCTTTTACAAGAGATGTTTTGTCAAAACATGTCCTAAAGAGCTAAATTATCTTCTCATTGTTCAACAGGTATAACAGGATTCAAATTTCTTTTCAGAAGCAAAAACTGTTCTCATCTAGTACTTCATGTCAGGAACCAGAACTGCAAAACCTTAGAAAAAAAAGCCTCTTAATACTAAGTTGCTGTCTCAAAAACATAATGCTATCACATCTCCAATTAAATTTTTAGCAAATTGAAATTGATAAAGTAAACAGATTGTATGACAGTGATTAGCAAAGCACTGAGCAGAATTTAGTCACTGAGTTGAACATAAGTGAGTCATTGAAGGTAAAACCTGAAAGATATTTAGCCAGAAAAAGATTATGTCAAGGGTAAGTAGGAATAACATCTCTTCAGTATACTTTGAACAAGCATGAAAACAAACAATAATATTCATATTTGGAAACTGTTATTGAGAGCAATTTAATAGAACATTGTCGCTGAGCTTTTTGTCTTTAAACGATTACATATAAATGTAATTTATTAAAATAAATATTGGTCTTTTATTTAAAAAAAAACCCAAACAAACAGCTAAATTTTCCTTTGGAATGTACAGCTAAGTTATGCTAATAATAAAATTGCAGAATATTAAGAGCTATTGCATCATTAATCCCTGCATAAGCATTTAAATATTGTAGTCATAATTGCTTTAATAATGTTTTCCCATACCATCTTAATGACTTGCAATAGTTCCATTTTCCTGGACACTCTAATCTACCATTCAAGTAAAGGGGACAGAAATTTATAATACCAATGCAAGACTGAATCTTGCAAAAAAACCCAAAATGCATTCACTACATACTAATTGTAGCTTATGCCATCATATTCATTTCTAAGTTGTAGAAGCAGCAGGATTACTGAGCAAACCTCAAATTTTCCCTTTCTAGTCCTACCCTGCGGGCACCAACAAGCATTCTTTCCAGAAATGAGAACAGGCTGAGCCCCCATTTTGTGCAGTCAAGGAGCTTCTGTCCTCTAGACAGAACTAGGACTTCCAACGAGATATTTCTGTCAAAGGAATATCTAGCAAGTAAGAGAAAATCCATTGGTCAGTTGTTCTGTTTATTCACCAAGTGTGAAGAAAAATGCTTCTAAAAGGACTTTTTCTTTTCTTTTGGACACAACTGAAAACCTGTTGGTGCTGAGCAACCTAAGAGTTCAAGTGTGGAAAACGATTAATGCAAACATCCTTGAAAGTCTCACTCTCTCTATTAAAATGCTTTTCAGTTCTTCTCCAGTAACATGCCATCTGCAGAAAATTTGCTACCATTTCTACCTTATTTATAATTTCTTCTGAACTGTAAAAACATGATTTATAGAAAAGGGGGAAAAGGATTCCTTATTTCATATTACCCCTATAGCTCATGCACCACTGTCATGAAAACATGTATGGTATAGGCAGCTGTATAATATACCAGAGGGTTTTTGTTCCTGTGAAAATGAACAGCTTTTGACATCAGAGTTAATTTTTCCATATTTCCATTAATGTAACGGATAGTAAATACAGATGCAATTGAACTGAGGCCTGTGATCTTTCATCAGACATTTCAGGTTTTGTAAAGAGTTTTTACTCTTCTGCTTTTAGTTTGTATTTCTTAAAGTCTGTTTAAAGTAGAAGAGCTTATTTATTTTCTTGGATAGAGACTAGACAATATGAAAATAAATCCTTATCGATGTCCAGGAAACATTTTATTGTTCTTATTATTCTCTTTAAATTGTGTTTAAAATATTCAGCACATATTATATGTTTACATATATATGTATATTATTTCTTACTGATAGAATAGAGCTAAGAAAGAATTAACTAATAGCTAATAATAGTGATAGTACTGGAAAAACGACTGAACAAGTGATAAGCTGAATTGAAGTCCTACTTGACCAAAAGTAGCCTGCATTCTTTACATCTGAAAAGAGTAATGGCAGCATTTGAAGTGTTTTGAGAACAAACATCACAGGCATTAATATCTATCTTAAATTTCTTATTCTTAAATTTCTTCTTGGCTTCATTGATACCTTCCCTAATTTATAAGTCCTAAGTATAAAGTGACAGCTGTAAGTGCCTTGCAGGAATGCATGTTCCTCTTTGCCTTGTCACACAGGTTGCTTGGAAAATCATAAACCTCTGGAACGATCACTGCAGGATATTTACAGCCCAAAACTGTTCCTCAGTTTCACACTGGAAACCAGGTAAAAATGCTGTTAATAGAAAAGAAAGTCATAAATGCTTGTCTGCTAAACAGTGAAATACCGTGTATTTGTTTAACCAGTTCAAAAGACTTTCCCAAATTCCTGGGAGCAGCAGTTGAGGTGATATTTATACGTGTGCAGATGGAAGGACTGATTCTCCACTGCCTTCCACTGGCACATTTGTAAAAAATTTAAGTGCAGCTTCTGTTTTGACAAGTTCTTCACTTTAACCAGGCTTTGGCCCTCTTAGTATTTTCATCCTGGTAAAACAACTGGCCATCTGCCAAAGTTGCTTGAACCACCCCCACCTCTGACATTCACAGATTAACAGATTTGGTGGGAATGGTAGTGAGCTTGTTAGGCTCATTTGTCAAAATTGTTTTGAACAGATGTCTTAATTAGTTGCTTATAATATTAAATTAGCATTGTTTATGCTAATGGGGTTTTTTAAGTAATTGATCCAGAGTGTGTCTTCAGGAATACTGAAGTGAGAAGGATGGAAATTAAATTGTCCCACTTATAGATTAATTTCTAAAGTCCCTTCAGGGAGGCATATCTCCAGTGGAGATTTAGAGCAAAAAGCTGAGTTACAGTTTTGCACACAGTCAAAAAAAAATTCCTTATTTCCAGAATAAAGCAAAAGTAAATAAGATGGTTGCAGAACTGTTCAAGGATGTTCAGCTTTTTTTTCTAATTCAAAACCAAATTTGTATTTGGTATGTATTTTGTATAGCAGTATCACATCATACTTAGGCCTTTTGGCCTTTTCCAGTACCAAAACTCATCTGGCATTTCTGAGTCACAACTGTTGGCCATTTTTTCTGTGTTCTATCTCTTCTGATTACCTGGCACACCAATATAAAGAACACATTTGAGAGTGTGAGTCAGTATACTGGTACTGGACATCATGGCCTTACTGATGGCAGGTGGCCATATCCTCAACTACATTTCAAAGTTCAATTTTACTCAAGAGGACATAGGACAACTCTCTTTACAGGTCATGTTTTATGAACTAACCCTGTAGAGTTGACTCTTGAATACTGTGTGAAAAAGCCATTATACAGTCTGCAACAAAACACGTCCTGACTACTGAACTTGGTAAGCTGTTGTGACCTCCCCAGGCAAATCCCTTTACTCACAGCTGTTTTCCAGCCCAGTCACAATATTTGTAATTTCCCAGTGTTTCTTCAGGCTTTGAGGAAATAGTATACCAAGGTTGGGAATAGATAAATATTATTTTGTAAATAATTCAGAAGCCATGACTGAAGTGCTTCCCTTTTGCAAAGAGAAACATGTTTTCTGAGTATAAGACAGAGAGTTGAGATTCACTTGTTTCATATTTATTTTTGTCAAATCTTTAGTGGTGTATCTAATGAATGGACATGCGTATGACTTTATTGAAGAACAGAGATTTTAGCTTTGGCTTCAACAAGAAAAATACACTTGGATATACAGAAAAATTTCTGTATAATAATAGGACGAACAGGTACTTAGTTAGGTCTAAGCTAGGATATCCATTGAAATCAAAATTGCTGTAAGCTAAGAATATACGTAGGTTAAGATATTATGCTTCATGGGATGTTTAAAAGCATGGTAATTTGTGGAAATAGGTTCAGTGTGTGGCCATACCTCAGATCTTGCATCTATCCAGGATCAGCCCCTCCTCAGGCACAGCCTCCAGCCTTGCTGCCCTGCTGCTTGTAAGCCATCCAAACTGCCTGTGGGAGCTATGGATGGTCTGTGTCCTGCCTCTGTGCTCCATCCTGTGCAGCATTCATCCCCAATGATGGAAGAGAGTTTTCTCTATATGTTATCTGTTTTTTTTTCCAAGACTTTATATTTCTCTTGTTCTTTGAAAGAGATTACCACTTTTTAATCCCCATAATGCATTTTCACTCATTGGACTTAATGTTTACTGGTTTTGTTTTAAGTACAAGCAACAACTTCTTGTTCGTAGATTTTTAAAATAAAAATATATAAGTACAAAATAAAATAGATTTTTATTATTATATAAAATGTATATTATATAAACATATGTATTCAAAGAAATATACGTATTTGTTATTTTAAACAACAAATATGTGTGTTTGTGAACATTTTGAATGTAAGGCTACATGAACCCCAAGACAAACGTCTATGTGTCTTAGGATATATCATCAATCAATTAAAAGTTAATCCCCAAAATCAAAAATTCTTCCTATACTCTATCCCCTCTAACATAAACCTTCATACTAATTTTCTACAATTTTCTAATCCCATTTATTCTATTTCCAAACCTAAAAATAAGCATAGCAGATGGCCTTAAGACTCATACAAACTTTTGCCAGATCTCATCTAAGTTCTGAATTAAAAGTCTCAGAGCTCAGTGGAGAAATCACTCTAGACCTTTGGATTAGGGACAGTGGGATTCAGTAGAAGAAGGAGAACATCATACTTATGTAACTAATCTAATTATATACTAAGTGTACATAAAATGCTAGTTTCCTCTGGAAATACCTGGCTTTTTAAACTATCCTGCTGCATTTTGTTTTGAATTTGCCTAGGTAGAGTTTGAGGGGTGTGGATGGAGGCAGATCAAATCTGCATTAGCCAACAAGCCATAGTTACATCACTGAAACATAAACCATAGCTATACTGACACACCTGGACATCCTGCTTTAACATATGCTCCACTGACAAGCCTTCTTCCTTCATGGATTTCTTGGGAGACCCAAAAACGGCCCTTTTGTTTTCAAACTAGCACTTAAATATTCATATGACTTCAAATCTCATTGCTGGCTCAAATAATAAGTTTGTTGACAGAAATCCTATCCAGTAATGTTTCATTAAAAAAATGAAGCTGCACCACAATCACTTTAAAACATAGTTGACCTCAAATCTAACCGTTAGAAGGATAAATATGGAGTAAAATATTTGCACCTCTTCACTGATTTTCCAATATGCTGTTAAAATCTAGATTCACAGAGCATAGGCAAGTTTGATAGCAAAAAGGCAGCTTTTATTGTTCTCTTTGGAGAGGCCATAAAAAATGGGGATTGTGATTTTGAGAGCTGCACAATTTAATATTAACAAAAATTTGTTGCTTCTTGTGCTGCAAAAGTGACAAAATTACTTGAACACCATTCCCATTAAAAAGAACAGGCAAAGATATCTCTAACAAATAGTAATTCTCGTGCTTCTCTTTTCTGCTTGACACACAATTTTTTAGGAAAGCTGTTTAAGTCAGTGGAAGTCTATTAACATAAGCGCATTGTGGAGAAAGATGCACAGAGTTTCTTTCAAGTTGCATTTCAATTCTTCACTTTCATTTTTTTAGATCCAGTAGTAAAATTGCATAACACAGCATCTCTCTTTTGACTAAATTATCATGTCAAGTCAAGGATGGGAGGGGTGGAGAGGGGTGTATTATACAATTTATATTTACCTATTCATTTATGTTCTCATATCAATGAAAGAAACGCAACAAACTACTTTGTTTCCTTGGCCTCCAAATGCTTTTTTCTCCATTATGCAAGGGTATACTCAGTTATACTAGCATATTTCCCACCACTGCTCTTCTGCCAAGATTCACGGGTTTTACCTTGCCTTTGCTAATTCAAGAATTTTCATCATCAAGTGCCATTACTAGCTACTATATGGAGAAACACACACGAGTATATGATTAAATGCCACATGAAGAAGCAAAAAGCAGGAAGGATGGTCTTATTAAAAAATGCTTAGCATTCAATTGAAAGATAATGCTTATGGAAATCACAATGTAAAAAAGCAGAAATAGCAAAAAAAAAAGGACTATCAGGTCTTCTGCTGTTTGGGGTTTTTTTTCCCCAACATTGTGCAATCATGTTATTAAGTCCTTTCTAGCTGAATCCTTGACAATCAAGCATGGAAATGCTTGGCTTTTAAACATATTCTGCTTAATGAAGAAATATGTGTGCACCTGTGAACAGCGTTGAATAATCCACCAAAGAATGACACCCACAGGTATGTTGATCTGGGGAGCCACCCGTAACTGTTTATTTAAAATTTTGAAATAAAAGGTTGGGTAAAAATCTTCACCTTCTTGTAAATATAGCTACATCCAGAGAGACACAACTCTCTTGCATACACTACCACTGATGAAGTTGGAGCTTGTGCACCAAAAAACGCTCTACATTCTTCATTGTTTTTAATGCATTTGAAGTCAGTCTCTGCTGCCTGCTGACATCCAAAAATAAATACGACCGAGATTTTCTTATTAGAAAAATAATATTTTTTAAGAGAAAAACTATACCTATTTTGAGGCTATGGAGGAAATCAGAAACCTCTGTACAGCAAACCAAAATGTCATTGATATTTCATCTAGAAGTTGTTTCAATAAAGAAAAGTTGGACACATCTATAATGTTGTTAAGGAGAAATCAGTCGCGGCATAACAACATGCCATTGCATTTCCTGAATGCATTCTGCCCCGAACTCTTGCCTGTTGTCCCAGGTGAGTTCTTAGGGCAGAAGTCCACTACTTCTCAGGTAAATCCTATTCTTTATGTCATAGCAAAATACATCTTCAAAAGCATCACTGTCACCTGCAGAAATGAGCTTTTGGCCTCTTAACAAAATCAGAGCAGGGTGAAGAAGTGAATCCATAAGATATTTGCATATAAAAATCCCAGAACATTATTATTGACAGCTGGATCATTTAAATGGGAACAATTTTAGATCTTAATAAAATGGGGGAGGGGGAAAAGAGGGAGGGGTGTAGAAGAAGGAGGGAAAAAGAGACAAAATGTAATTCATTTCCCTTTTATCATCCTCTTTTTTTTTTTTTTTTAATGCATATGTTCTTGGGTATGAAAGAGAAGAATGTGTAAAAACAGATGTGGGACTACAAAGCCTCCCCAGAGACTCCTTGAGAAGGAAGATGTGCATAAAGAGCAGTCTGTGTGGCCATTAATGTTCAAACGGATTTGGGGTAAGGGATATGATATCTGTTACAGCAAGCACATAATTCAGCACAAAAGCTGAGATGTATATGACTATCCCAGGGTAGCAGGGAAACAGTGTTTCTTGCATTATTAAATACAGCTAGTTTTTGCAAACATGAGGAAACCACTGCATGCCTTATCTAAGACATACAAAGTTTGTCAAAAAAGTAGCACATTTCTGAGACAAATCTGATAGATTTGTAGCAGCACGAGACAAGCTGGTAGGCTAACTAGCTGCTAAAACTACACTATTATGACATTATTGATATAGACATAAGACCTTCCTTTCATCTAAGAATCTCATTCAATCTTCTAGCACAGAATGATGTGTAGTTCTTAGTATTATCTAAGGCAAACTCCAGTGGTAGCTCATCCTCACTGCTGCAATAGCAGTAGCCTCTCTAAATGTCAAGGGCAGTTTCCTGACACAGTCCTGAACCACCTTAAGGAAAATGTCTCCATATTTTTCCTGTAAGATTTTCAAGGGTTGTAGAATTCTTGTCATGAGTTTACGGTCTGAAATGTTTTGGCGTTTTGTTCGTTAAGTGTTTTTTTTTTCTGTAGCGCTAATCTCACTTTCACATTTGCAGTCCAAAAAAGCCCTAAATATCCAAGGCTTTTACCACATCCAAATGCTCTAGTGGTTCTTCAATTAGTTACTGTTTCTTACGCAGTGCTTCTACTGAATTTCATGTTCCATTCTTCTTTTTTTTAAATTTTTCTTATATTTTCCAACACCAAAGGTTGATGGATTTTATTAGTGAGAGACACTAAAAATATACACATGAACTTTATGGTAAGTAAAAAGTGTGATTTATGTCTCTGTTTTGACTGTTCCTTTATTAACCATTATATTAAATCATTGTTTTTAATGCAGTGACTTTTTTCATAAAGTTGTGGCTTTCATGTCTGCTGCTGCTGCTGTGATCTCCTCACTCCCTATCATCCTCATAAGCTTCTATTAACTCCAGCCTGTGTCAGTATGACATGAAATGTTTTGGTTATTTTCTGAATTTTCCAGACCAATACTTCAGACTTACCTCTTCTTTACAGCATATATTGCCAAAAGTAGTTTCCCACTCACTCATACCACTCCATAATACAGAGTTCCCCAGTGTCATGTTGCAGAAGCATGTGTTCTAAAATGCGTTTCATGTTAATTTGTTCCATGACTTCTTTCAAATATCCATACATTCAGCCCAAGTGGGATGCTGAATTGTGTGGTCACTATTGCTTGTGGTAGAGACAAGAGCAAAATGCCAGGTGATTTCAACATCATTAAGTTGTTTATCCATAATTCAGAAGCAATGTGGCTGAATCAGCATTATTTCGTCTATAAGAGGTGTCTGGTGTTAACTCTTCTGTTGCCTATCACCATGCACAGAGCAGAGACAGAGCAAATCCCTATTTTGTCAACTCATAACTGAAAAGATCTAAGTCTGTAGAGGCTTTGTATCAAGAATGACAGCAGTGTCTGTCCCTCAGGGAATACTTGTCTTTGCTTTCCTCCAGATTTCAATGGTATATAATAAAAATACAACAGAAATTAAGTGTGATAGCATTTTTGACTCAGACTGTCTTTATTTTCCAGGCTCATTATACTACTTCACTCTCCTACTCTGACTGCCTCAAAGCCTCTCCAGCTGGCTATGCTCCTCATGCACAGCATCAGACAATACTACTGTCTCCCAAACTGTCGGTACTATTATTCACAGAGCAGCTTCCCAAATCAAACATAAAACCATGGCAGTCTTCTCCTTAATTATAGTAACAGTTTGTGTGCAGTGATGTGCATCACAACAGCACACGTGAATTAAAACACCAACAATACCCAGTTCTGTTTAGAGTTTGGTAGTAATATATGGGTGTTCATGTGCAGCTATTCCTTAACAAAAGGCTGAATCCTTTTCTCCTTTACATAGCAGAATTGCCTGCTACTTAAGCTGGAGCTGAACTTACTCATAATTCCACCCAAGTATCTGAACTGTTGGCTGCAAAGACCCTCAGTTCATTTTCACTCACTTATTCCCTCATAGCTCTGCTGAAGCTAACAGAGTTTCATAGGCTTGACCAGAATTTCACTTCCGTTTTCTACGCATATTCGTTTGTTTCATGACAGACATTTCTTTATGGGTTATGTTAACTAGAACAGAGCCAGATGCTGATTCCTTTCACAAAGCAACTTATATTTTGAGCGATCCCACTGGTACCAGCGTCTTGCTTTGACTAGAAAACAACCAACCTGTGTGTGACAATGGGTCACCACAGGAAAATTATCTGGTACATTCAGTTTATCTGTTCTTTCCACTTAGCCACCAAACACATTGCTAGATACAAACAGTGCCACTTGGAACCAGTTAAGTGCTATTGAATCCTGAGAGAAGGTAAGACACAATTTACCTCTATGATCAGATAAATCCTGTTTATATTGCTAGATGTTTTTAGTCATGTACTGGCAAGGCAAGCTTCAATACCTGCCCGGGACTTATGGCAAATCTGGCAGAAATGGACAAACAGAAGATATTCTTAACCAATATACCCCTTTATTAAATTTCTTCCCTCACTTCACTGACTCAGTAAGCCAGCATCATCCACCTCTGCAGGTGACTGCAGAACTTCTGGCTCTGAAGGGGACACAGATGTCTTGAACCACTAACTACCCCTCGGGTAATTTTTTATATGCTGAGGGCTCCATGCCTATGCACCTGGTTTGGGATAACACATTTCATTCAGCTGTTGATGATTTTGAATCCAGTTGAGAAAACAACTCATTTGAATTCTCCACAGCTTGTTTGATTCTACATCTAATTCATTACCTGATCACTTCTAATTAGAACATTGCAATGGAAGAGTTGTTTTGTTCTATGCAGTTAGCAATTGTTTCCTCCCAATCAGGACACAGGATCTCTCCTCACAGGATGATCTGCAAGAGAATACTGAAAAATTTAGGTTTGTTTGCAGGTCAGAAGGAAATGTTAATGTAAAAATCTTTCTGTCACAGATGTTTTTAAAGTAGTCAAAAGATTTTACTTTTATATTATTTTTCTGGTGTTGTCAGCACTTTCAATTGCCAACATTTATTTTCCAAGATACATTTTTTGCTGTAATGATAACACACTACTTAGTGGTGGGGTTTTTTGTTTGTTTGGGGGTTTTGTGTTTTATTTTTGTTTGGCTGGTATTTTGTTGTTCTTGTTGTTTTGTTGGTTTTTATCTGCTCTTTTTCAATAATCATAGCCAAATTTGCCTAAACATTCAGGAGCTTTAGCCCACCAAGATTTCTCAATGACTGTTATTTTTGTTATTTTTTACAGATATTATCATTAAACTTAAGAAAAACTCTACAAGGGAAATATTCAGTGTTTGGGGCATTATGGTCATTTTCTTAATGCAGTATGTTTTTTGTACAGGGGCTCTTGCTGGTGTCGTGGATGAAGACCAATAGCACAGAGGAGAGGAGGCTGCTTGTTGAGAAATTACATTGCTCGAAAGCATAAATAGAAATGTGCACACAAGCAGGAGGCAAAATGAAGCACTATTTTTGGTTTAAAATACAATAGTAGGTGTTGGAGTTCCACTAAATGATAATAATTACATTTAAAGCACTCTGTAGACTAGTGCCTTTGAAGAGTGCAGAAAGAAAAGTAATGACTGATAAGTGTTTGGGAGTGTTCAATTTTTAATTGTCAGAAGCAATAACAGCTCAGTTTGATACTAATTAAGGACTTATTAACTCTCAGCTCTGTGTCCAGTTGTACACTAAAATTATATATTTGACATAAGTTTTTTCTACTTTACCCTTGAGCATAACAAGTGAATATCACTGTACCATAGTAATTTATGTATCATTATACAATTAGAAGTGCTTGCTTCCATAATTGCAGATAAGTTGTGTGGGTTTGAGTTGCATGTTGTACTTGTAAATGATTTGTGATATAGCCAAGATGTGAGACAGAGTCTCAGTTCTCTGCTCTTCTCCTATTAGTTCTGAAACAGAATTAGACTTAAACAGTAGAATTAGGCAGCTTAATTAATCAAACTTCCTAAAAGTATCTGAAGCATTATTCATCTAGAAGATTTATTATGTGAATCAAGATAAATCTAACATCGTAACTTTCAGTTTGTACCTCATACCTTTCTGTTAGCCTGGCTCAGGTTTTAATTGAAAGATATGTATTAAAGATTCAAACCCAAGTCAGGTACACCACTTTCCCTAAATCAGCTGTCTTGTGGCTGTCTGAGCAAGAGGATTCTCTTGTTCTGGATTTGCTACTGTAAGACTCCTTTTATGTTTCAGCTACCCTTGAAAGTTTAGTCTCAGGTCCAAGAACTCACAGATTCAACCTCCTTCTATCCCGCCATTGTACTATTCAAGACATAGCAGGATTTAAAAATTAGCTCCCAACTTATAAATCCAAAAATCTCCATTTTATGGAGCAACATTTAAATTAATGGGGCAACACCTCCTTGCTCTAGCTGATGACCTGGCCCTAAGGGTGTTTCTCAGTGTTTATGTGCTGTATGCTGATCCTGCTCTGTCTCATGTAGCATCATGTCCCCAGAATCACCTTAGGAGGGCCCAAGATCAGCTTTGAGCCTTGCCTCAGACCCCTAGGAGAAGTATCAGCCACATTTACCTTGTTGCCACGTGTTAGTTCTCAATGTCAGGGGTAAGCACCAAACCTCCCCCGTCAGGGACAGTATAGCCTGACAGAATATTTGATATACCTGAGTTTCTTGCTCAAATCCCTGAATGAATGCAAGGAGTCACAGCTGTTTGTTTGTCATGTTACAGCTGTTTGATGGGACCTTCACCCGTGAAAGCCCCTGATTCTGTACCCAGAGCACCAACAATTTCAGAAACTGCCTCAAATGCAAGAAAAAGTGAGAGATGATATTTGAGGGTTTATGAATCAGCATCAAAAGCTCCCACAGAGGTCTGTCCACATCAACAAGCAGTCCATACATGGGCAATGCATTGCACACCACGAGGGCTTCAGAGTGAGATTGCCTTTTCTTCCAACACATTTCCCTTGCCATTCCAGACTAAATGCCAAGTCTTAATAGAAGAGCAGGGAGATGATTAAGTTTTCTGTGATTGTATAATTAGTGTACTGTACAAAACAGGTAGCCTGTACTGCATAGCACCTCTGCTTCTCCTTCTCTCAGAAGAAAAGTATTTTCTATAAATTAGATTAGCTGCCATGTGCTTTTGATTCATATTAGTTATTTCTGTACCTACCAAGCAAGACATAAAGACAGATAAACATCAGCCTATTGCATGATAAGCACATTGGTTTGCAGGAAAATGCTCCTTACATTGAGGTATGGAGCTGTCATGCTTTTAAAATCCAGTCTTGAACTAAGAGCAGCAAGAATTAGCAGCAAGAAAAAACATTTTTTTTTAACATATTCATGCTTTTATTCCAGGTAACCCTACTACTTGACAATACATTGTTGCTGGATATGTCAGAAAACTAAATTACTTTTCTTGTTACCTTTAGTCCTGCCCATTTTCTCTTCAATACTACTCTCTCTTTTCCCAAAAATTACCTCTTTATTTCTTTGTTTAATGGATGAGGACAAAAACTGTGATTGGTAATTCATGGAGGTTATTCTCCAAGCTGGTGATTTGTATCTATATGGTACCTCTTTTTCTCCTCTCACAAGTTCCAAGAGATATTGTCTTCATGGAGCCTTGCATAGGGGAGTTAATATATAATTTTTTTTCTTCCTTCAAATCCCTTGTCTATCCTCTGTAAGTGAAGGGAGGGGTTTTCTGCTAGGGCTGCCAGTCCTAGAAAATTCTTCTGAACATTGGTTGGGTCTATTTTCCCTTTTTGAAACTAAAGTAGTGTGTAGCAACACACTATTTCTGTCATTTTTATCTGCTCAGAACTTCACATTTAGACTTCTTCATTCCTAAATAGCAAAACGATAAATTTTAGTTTTAGAAAACATTCTTTCTTTGGGATGAAAAGAAGCTGCTTCTGTCTTGAGTTCAGAATAATCTGTGGGTGGCCCTGGATTCTCTCCATGATCTAAGGATGAGATAAAACAGCCTGAGCACTATGAGAAGAAGAAAGTGGGTGAGAGGAAAACATAAAAATGTGGGGGTTTTTTCCCATATAATTCCATCAGAAAAACTAGAGCTAACCTTTGCCACTGATCTCCTTTGTCTCAACTGTCAATGACAGAAGGTGTTCCCAGTTTAGCATTTCTTCTCTTCTATATGTACTTCATTAACTAAAACCATGAAAACATACTAAAACATTTTTCTTATTATTCATATTTTTTTAAGCTTTTCTTATACAAACAGCCAGAATTATTTAACTTTATTTGTGTAATATTTCTCCCAGTATGGAAAAATACTAGTTTTGATTTCACAAACATTTGATGTCTCACATCTAGATATTAAAAAATCAAAGTAAGGTGCGGCCTAAGTCAATCCCTCTTTGTATTTATCCCTTCCACTTTCCACAGCATTCCCAGAGTAAAAAAATATCTGATAAAGACTTCTCACTTTGTTCCATGTGGACTTTTGATGTCCCTACAAATGGTTTTTTTAAATTTAAAAATGGAACTTTTGCTCTGCAAGCAGGATATTATGCAAAAAAGACTCCAAATACATCTAAACACCACATTTTCTACTAAAAAGTGAAAGAAATCTGGCATCACTGATGCCAGAAATATTATTATTAATTTTAATGAAGCCAGGATTTCTTCTGAATATAAAAGCTTTGAATATGTGTTTTAATTTTTATGATTCCCCATATATGCATCAGAATCATATGATGGTTCAGCTTCCCGAAGTTTCAAACCAAATAAAATTGGGTTGTTGATATCTTAGAACAGGCAGCTTCATAATCCTCAGGTGCTACAACAAGGGATCTATTCACTTACTAGGTCTTATTCAGCATTTTGAATTACCTCTGATGCAATATTCCACATTATGGGACAATTTCCATAACAAGAACATATGTTCTATGTCCAGAGTATTTGTTATTTAAAGTCACCCAGATTGTGTCTCACACCTTAGTCTTTCTACACTCGTCACACCTTTCTGCAGAGAGGCTCATGAAGAAAGAAGTTTCCTATGATCACAAAAATAACTAAAAACCTGCAGCTACTGAATTACTTTTCTCAGAGCTTGAATGCCATTTTGAGAGAGGCCCTTAGCATTTACTAACCCTCCTGCCACAGCAAGTTGGCTGCCTGATTGTCTCAACAAGAGGTAAAATGAGCACTGGGAAAAGTGATGTGGTGGGATAGAAGGAATACTACCACTTAAAAGCCTGGGGGAACTTCATAAAAAACATGACCCCCAGAAAGACCTGGAAATGTAAGTCACTTTAGAGCTCTTTGCAACAAAAACGTGATGAGAAGAATAAACCTACGGCCACTTCTCACTGCTGAATATACTATAATCACTCATTATTTACCACTGGGCACCCAAATCCTGCAGAAATTATGGGCTTGCAGGCAAACCTGGAGCCTTTGAGGAATGCTTAAAGATGTCTGATTTAGACAAAATATGCTTAAAATCTCATGTGGACAGAACTCTTCCCACTGAATGCCTTTAGAAGCCAAGACATAAATTATTCCAACGAATGTCAGCTGCTGGAGACCACAGGGGATTATTTTACAGTATTTTTATGAAATATTAAGTGTCACTTAGTGTAACTGTGTGATCTTGATTGCTTAACTGACTTCAAGGGATTAATTTCTGTTCAAAGATACTCTCTGGGATTGAGGAAAAGGCAGTCAATGGACTAATATGAGGCACACTAGCAGGTCTAGGTTGGAAGGGTGAACTATCTGGGCTCGATGACATTTGAATAGATTTAACTGTGCAGTTCTGCAGGTCAATGAATCTTATTATGCCTTGTGAGCTGGTAGCCAAGATGTGAGGAAGGAACTTAATTACTTGAATAGGCTGACTAGAGAAACTTTAGACAATGGTGTATGTAACAGTTATAAAATAAAGTGTCCTTTGTCCTGTGGGTGTTTAGAGCACAAAAATAAAGAGGTAATCAATAAGTAGACAAGACTCTCTAATTCCGTGATTCAGGGAAGAAATTATGTACCAGGCACAAAAGACTCCCAGAAGACTTTGACTCACTTCCTAAAAGCTGACCATTTTCCTAACAGGCTAAACCATGCAGAATGATGTTTATTATTTTGGCTAGAGCTATTTTCTGTCCTATTTAGAGTAAAGGGTAATTGTGGTTAAAGTCTCTTAGAAAACCCGAATGTCTTCTCTCAACTAACAGAAGCTCTGGAGAATGCATTGTAAATCCAGCACAGCTAAACACTCAGGAAGCATTGCAAAGCCCAGGTATCATCAGGAGTCTTGGGAATCATGTGAGAAGTGAAATGCTGCAGACAGGGAGTCTGTGCACTGAGGATTGCTGCCTGCTCAAGACAGCATCAATAGCACATATGTGTAATAATTAAGGCCCTCTTGAATAGCCAGCCAGTGCTGTGACATACCTACAAATGCCTTTGTTGTTTTATTAACCACCTCTATCTCTAATTTCACTGTTCTTATAGGGGAAGGTGCCCCTATAAAATGCATTTGATCACATTTTCAAGTTGGAGATCAAAACGCTAAAAGAATCCAAAAGAAGTATTCATTCCCAGTATGTGATGATTTTACCTATTTTAATTCTATAAGCATGTAGGAAATCCCTAGAAGCAAAATTTTACTTAGAGAGTCATGTGAACCACTAGATTTAGTTGCGGTCGATCACAGAGGATCTTCATGGGTTATAAAATTCAGGTGAGGCTTTTTATTCACATCTAATATTTCTTAAAGCTTTGTAAACATCCAAACTGTATTTTACTTCTGCTGAGAAGTCATATTATGCTTTTTATTTGAATACATTCCTCTTGCTGACACCAACCAGCATGCTGTTGATAGAACTTAGTAAGAGTTGTTTGTAATAGGAGTTCTACTCTTCCTATTGCTCCCTTAACACCCAGTTATACACCATAACTATACTATACATCCAATATAACAATATTGTTTCACTGAAGTCTGGCAAAGAATAATGCATTTCATCTTCATAGCATATGTCAAACACTTCCTACAGTGCAGCACACGACTGACAGGTACATACCTACACTCTCACATAGCTCCACTATTAACTAAAAAAACCCCTACTTACAGGAAAGAAATCCGGATTTAATAGAAGTTCGTCAGAATTCTATTTGGTTTTACTTATAAACTAACTCACACGTTTTTAAATTTATTTTTGTATTCATAACTGTGGTTATGTTTTATTATATGCAGGTCAGAAGGCAGTTTGATAAATATAGGAATGGTACATTTTGTACTCCTCCGCTGCAACTATGCAAAAATGTTATCAGGCAATTAATTTTTTCATTAGGAAAGCCCTAAATATTTTTCCATTTTCATTATCAAGATATTGTGTTCCATAGCAAGAGAAAGTAATTTTTTAGTGGTTGTGCAAAAGCAGGCTCGCCTGTTTATATTTACCTTTTCTTTAATATTTTATTTTCAATAATAAAAAGTCACTTTGACCTTATTAGAGAAACAAGGACCATCTACCTAGTGTTGCATGGCAGTAAACACATATGCAAACTGAATCCAAAAATAGTTAGTGAGCGTGTGAGAAGTCTGTTTGCTTACTGTATGCTCAGCTTGTTCCAAGGCTGTGGAAGCTCCTTGCATCCATACACACACGTGCAGAGAACACAAACCCCCATGCACATGTGCTCATATCTGAACTCTGCAATGCCATTGCTGTATCACCCCACAAGTATCACTAACCCTTAAGGTAAATTCCAAGAACTGGTTGGAAGCAGGATGTCTTTCTATTCTCCTTTAAGATCCCAGAGAGGGATGTTAAGGCATGAAGAAATTATGGTGTGCTACAAAATTTGCCACTTGTGTTAGGCCTGGGACACAAACAAGGTATCTGAACCTCCAGAGCACCTTTGTCCCACAAATACATTTGTTCTTTGCCGTAACAGCCACTACTCTCTGAAGGGGATGACTTGCTGGGGAAATTAGGCCCATTCAAACCCCTGCTACTGGGACTACATCCAGCTTCAGCAGAAAGAAGTCATTTTCAAAAAACTTTGGCTCTATATTGTGCAAATGGCAAAATATCAGAGCCTTAATTCTGCTCTGGCCTTTCTCAAGCACACTTCACAACTGACTGGCCACTTCTAAGGAAACAATACAATGATTTATGGAGCAAATATCAGAAACAATATTATCACTGATACAACAACATTTCTAGAGAGATCATGAAGGCATACATGAATAAGAGAAAGGATATCCTAAGGTTCTCCTCTTTCTCCAGTCCAAAATGGATGACTTTAGTGAAACATCCTGAATTTTAAAGCTACCCTTTAAGAAAGTTTGGCTATCCCAGATAAAAATTTATAAATCAATTTAAAATGCAATGGGGAGAAAAGGTACCAAGCACACAAACAAAACACCCAAAGAGACCTGCGCTTGTACATTGTTAGTCATTAATCTTGGTCAACTCCTAAGCTGCACAGAGTTTGCCCTGGCTCTGCAGCAAGACTAATCTCAGATGGCCAGAGTCTTCCAAAACTGCAGAGAATGTTCAGTGAGTGCAAGTTCAGCCACCCAGCTGTTACCCTTTTCATCTCACTTTCTCTGTTAACACTGATATTGAAAAAATGTTAGCAAAAAATGTTAGCATTATGAAAGAAAGTGTTAAAAAATGCCAACACTCATATTTATCCATGAATCTTTCTGTAGACCAGTGAATGAAATTCTAATTTTTTTTATAGCAGGAGATAATATCTTTTAAAACAGAATTTCTCTTTTACTGAAACATTATCCTATATCTTATTTGTTCTGTGTAGATAAATATTTCAGCAACTCACTTTCTGTAAGTTAGGCTTGCACAGAGAAAGAGCAGTGTTTAGGTCTGTTCTGTATTTGCATGCTAATTTACAAAAGAGCCATGGAAAAGCTTCCATTTGACCTTGAATCTAATTCACTGGTCAGAGTACATACTTCAGGGTTTGTTTTTTTTGCCATATTTTCTTCCTAAATGCATACCTTAAAGTCATCATGATTCCTAATTAGATGAAATATAACAAGACATATAATTACTTTCTTTGCATCTGTTCATACATACACATTTCCTCATCAGTGGAGATACCATTTCTTGGCCTTTAAATGTGGAAGTTTTTTAATTAGCAATGAAATGCTCTTTTTACTTCACTTACTTTTGGTTGCTTTTTTTTAATATACCACTGTGCCTTTGGTTTCTCATAGCCAAGTCCTTTCCTTTGATTTTTGAGGCCCATGATTTTATGTGGTGGTTTCTAAGATAAATACTCCCTCAGGAAAAGATGGTAAACACCAAAGCACAGTACAGAAAATGTCAAAAACAGGCATTCCTCTTTGTCTGATCTGTTTGGTTTCCTACTTATAATCAATAAGAAGAGCATGTACTCCATTTCCACTGTCAGTGTGAAATAGGGCAGATCCCAGAGCACATTTTCTTTATATTTAACCAAAACCTGACATTTTAATAGAGATGATTCCTAAAGGTTTTATGTACTAGACATGAAGTATTTCACTTTATCCACCATTCCTGACAGCTTCTTTAACTTCTCTTGAAACAGACTTAAACAGAAAACTTTCAATGTTTGTGTGTTCTCTTGCCCTCACATTCATTTGTGTACAATCACATTAAAAGCTGAAAGAAGTATGAAAATCAACAGCATCCATGACTTCTGGGCCAGTTTTGAGAGCATTCAAGCTCTAGCTAGAGTTTAAAAAGCCAACAAATGCCCCCTTCCTATTTATTCCTTCAGTGTTCTCTACTAGGGGAGGAAACTGATTTTCTGGTTTAGTAGTTATTCTGAAATGTAAAAAAATTCACTGGTCAAGTACAAAAATGGAATGTCAATTTTAAACTGAAAATAAAAAAATTCTATGGCACAAGCAAAGAAATTCTTGTTTTGATATTTAAGTATGGTTCAAATTAACAAATTAATTAACAGAAAAATAACTGAAAATTCAAATATATATATATATGTTTAAAAATAGTAAAACTAAACTTGTGAGAATTTTAGCATATAGAAAAAGGTGATGCTTACAGCAAGTGTTTCAGGGTTGCCATATATATAATTTATTTGGACTTTTTTTATCTATCTTATGTGACCTAACATATTTAACAAGGGCGTTGTGGCCTATTAAGATATTCCAGTCACCAGTTTCTTTCTTGTAAAATAAAATGGGTTACAATATTGCAGCTCAGCCAGTTTCTCCAAAATCTTAATTGAAACTATAAGTGAAACCACCACAGTGCTAGTCACTGCGAAGTACTGATAGACTTACTCTAAAGTGGTGCAAGGATTTCTGGTCAGGAGCATAAAGAAGAACTTTATTACCACAGTGACAAGGGCTTGGATGCTATTGAGTCACTTCTGTGTTGGAAGACGAGAAGGGAAAAGAAGTAGCCAAGAGAAGAAATGACAAAAAATAGTAGAAGAGTCTGGCTACTCACTGCAGCAGCTGATGTTGACAATTCCTTCTAGCAGCAAGGTTTCTGCCATCATCTTCTTAATGCTTAAAGCAGGGCACTGTGCCACACCATCACCTGCCTCCAGAGCAACAGCAGCCACCAAATGGACTTTCCAGCACATTGCTGCAGACCACAGTCATTTTGTGCTGCCAGTCCTCTCCCTTCTCAGAAAACCACATAACTTGTCTTTAGAGTTGGTTCTACTCCCTCTGCTTAGGAACTGGGAATGGGTCACTGAGGGGTGGGCAGACAGATAGAAAACATTTATTTCTTTAAATAAATCCGCTATTTGCTTCAAAGCATCAGGCTCAGTCATCTTATAAATTCAATGCTGCTGAGAGTTTCAAATGATGCTTGCCTTTGCAGCCCATATCTGATAAAGCTGATGGCTCCATTGCCAGGATTTCAGCTCTCCATTCCCCAGCAAATGTGCTTGGCTCCACATTTCCATCTTCACTTTCCAGTGTGCATTTATATTTGTTCCCACCTGTGATAGAACTAGATTTCATTGCTAAGGACAATGGCTGCCATAAAGTGGAAATGTTTTTCAATTTGATTAATTATCTATTCACTCATAGGCTTTTTCCAGATCACCTCCAATCTGCAAGTTCATGAACAGCTTTACCTTTCAACCTTAAGTATACTATAGCTAAGCAGGCAGTCTCCTTCACCTAGAAATATCAGACCCAGGTGCCTACTTTTCTGGCACTTTTCCTGAAACATTACATAGTAGTACTTGCTCACACTACCGATGCGTGTCAGACACACAAAGCTGCAAGCTTTAGAGCATTTAATGCAGCAATTCTGAAATGCTTTGTCTTGCCAACTTCTTATAATTAGATCATGATAATTACATTTATGTAAAGAGTAAATCACTTCTTCAGTCTTTACCACTTTATTGCTAACCATTCTGTCTCTGTTTTCTTCCTGCTGCAGAAATTTAATTGACTGAGCAGAAATTGTTGCATTTTCCTGATGCAGGCCATTCTATCTGTTTTATAGGTTCACATGCTCAGACTTATGGATGTCTATATTGCTATAATCCATATGAGTTTTGACCCCTAGTATATCATGATGATGTCCTCAGGTTTTTTGAAGGTGGAATAAAGAGGCAGAGTATATAATCTAACTGCAGTCTAGAAGCAGGAAGAAATAGGGCACTTCCCACAGATTATATCCTCTGACCTAACCATGGCTGCCAAATATAGCCATCCTAGTAAATATTTTCTATTTCTAGTACTGTTGAACACTTGGAGGTATTAGAAATAATAAAGGTATGTGTTGGGCACAGATCCACAGGAAACACTTCAGGCATGTAGACAGTTTAAGCTGATTTCTGTTCTATACCAACAAAACAAGTCTCTTTTATTAAGAACTATGTCTTTCTGGTACATTTGTTATTCAGTGCACATTCTTGAATATTTAATTACACATAAAAATACAAAGAGTTTAAAAGAAGCAGAAAAACAAAACACCTTTCTACTACTACACATCAACCAGCTGCTTCTCCATCTGGTGCATTCTGTCTGCTTCATCATAGTCCCAGCCATATTTACTGAGACCTGCCTTTACTGAGGTTTCTGATAACATGTTCCTTATTGAGGACTTGTGCATGGAATTATCTCTATACCTCCTTACGCTATACAACTTCTCAATTTGAGTATATGTGCTCAAGAGTATATTAGTCTGCTTTTTTTTTATTATATAGATCAAACTTTATATCGTGATAAAACAAAAATCCCTCTGACACCCAAAGAGCCAGAAATATGCAAGGAAAATTGCCTTAACCATTTTTATATATGCTTCCATAGAAAAATATGATTTGATGCAAATATTAAGAATGCATATTGAAAGTTGCCAGAAACAGCTAAAACTATGAGCAGTATTAGAGGTGCTGAGATGGGAATGGAGATAGAGGAATGCTTTCAGAATCATGCTTCTGTGGCAGACACCACAGGCAATTTGGTACCTTGGACCCTGGTGACACGCAAAGGCAGGACTCTGATTCCCTACTCACCCTCCAGCACTACAACCAAAATCAGATCTGAAGAAGTGGCAAAGGAATTTTTGGTAGCAGGCTGTGAGGCGAGCTTTAAGCTGGAAAATTTGAGGGAACTCTGAACTCGAAGTGGTTGCACTTGTGCCATGTTCCAACCAACTGGGGAATAACCTGGGCCAACCAGAGCAGCAACAACTGCTCCTTAGCTGCTTCCCAGGATGAGGACCAGAAGACAACCACCTCGAGTGTATGTGTACAGTGCACACAGCCTGGGGACCAAACCAGGGGAACTGGAGCTCTGCACCCACTCAGAGTCACACAATGCTAGGAATAACTGAAGCAAGGTGGAACAACTCACATGACAGGAGCATCGTGATGGATGTAAAGAAGGCTGTAAAGACAGAATGAAGAGGAGCAGGAGTCACTCTCTGTGTTAAGGAGAACTTGATTATATAGCATTCAGCAATGACATTTTTGGAATTCCTGTTTAATGCCTCTCAATCAAGATCAGAGAGGTTGTCTCCAAAAAGGATGTTACAGTAGGCACCTGCCATCAATCTCAAAACCAAGATGATAAGGCCAACAAGGCAATATTTGGGTTGTTTAAGCAAGCCTCAAGTCAACAGAGCACGGTTCTTACAGGTGACTTCAACTACACAGACTTTGGTTGGAAGAACAATACAGCAACTCAAAGGACATCCATCAAGTTCCTGGAATGTGTAGAGGACTGCTTCCTCATAAAGATATCAGCTGTACCAACCAGGAATGAGGCACTACTGTATTTGCTACTCACAAACCAAAGTGCACTATTATTATGAATTTCCATGCCACATTCACCTCTTTTCATCAAAAAGGACACACTTGTGTAGGAGGATATGTGGTGAGCTCAACCTCATCAATAGTAAACTGTTCTCCGTGTAACATTTTTCTACTAAAAATTTTAAAGAAGCCTAATTGTCGCCTCAGCTGAATGGATATTTGCCATCATTTTCTGAGGGAATATATATAGACTGAAGTTAGTCAGAACTGTAAACACTCAGTAGATTTGAAAACTTAAATTTTTTTTAAGCGAGTGCCTTTAGAAAAAATATGACTTACCAGTTAACCACATCTGCACTGTGATACACACTGAAACAATTAAAAACATCTTGCAGAGATTTCAATAGTCTGCTCTTTAATTGTTATCTGTGGATGTGCACGCATCTGTGGATGTGTACATTTTTGTGTTTTAAAAAATATGTATAAAAAGGCCAAAGCAGTCTTCTATATCACTGATAATGATGAGTTTATTTTCCCAAACCTGCTTGGATTTGGCTCACTGAAATAAGGCAGACAGAACACACTATTCTAATGTTAAGTCTTCATATCTGCAGTTTGACAGTTCCACAAAAAATATATTAAATCCAAAGGCTAAAGTGAATCCTCAAAAGGAAAACTTGAAAGAGGAAACAATTAGAAACCTCAGCAGAAAATTGCTGTGCAGGTTCCACATAATAAAATAAAATGAAATACAGGAAGATGGATGGATACCCATATGGATTCTTTCAAATACAACTACCTTTGTCTATTGGATATTTAAACTGACATCATTCTGTATGCATAATACTTATATTCATACTTCATTTTCAAAAACTACCTTGTTCTCCAAGGCTTGCTACAATATTTTGAGAAATAAAGAAGACCAGAAGAGTAAAATAAATGTTTACTTTTGAATGCAGTGATTCCAAAATTCTAATACCTGGAAGATGGTTATCTGGTAAATGGGAAATCAGTTCTAAAAAGATCTATTTACATCATAATTGGTAAAGGCTATGAAAAGTGTATAGTGAGTAACTAAAAAATGGCTAGTATTTATTTACTTTCATAGAAGAGAATCTATAGACTCAGGCAGGGATTACAAATTTTTAAAATTGAAAATTTTAGCTTGCTTGTTTAAATTTATTTAAATTTTCAAATAAAAAACTTTTCCAAGAGATGGCTATCTTGTCAGCAGCACTAAAGAAACCAGTGGCCTTAGTTGTTTTATGGGTTTACCTGTAACACACGTTCCATTTTTTTTAATGCAACGTAAGACAAAAAAAATTGTCAGATTGCCAGGATTTTTGGGTTAATGGAGGAAATAGTGAAAACCTGTGCTGTTTCTACCTTTGCACTAGATTTCAGACTGTGACTCCCTTCTAACCTAATGGTCTATTACCGAAAAGTATAAAGCCAAAGTTTTTATACTTTAATTAATAAATTTTTTCTCATAGTTAATAGAATTAATATTAGACATCAAGATAATGTAATTTCTCTCTTTCTAAAAAGGTTAAGTCCCCACAATATTAAGTGTCAAAGTCTTTTCTTAAAATGAGCTTGAAAGCTTGGTCTTCAACTGTATGAAATCAGAATAAGATCCTTATGATTTGTTTGTGTTCCCATTAAACTGACAGATAATATTGAGATAGGAGCAGAGCCAGAGCATGCGGCATCTTTCTCTCTGCTTGGCAAATTGTCTTCTGCACTTTTGCACTGCTGGCATGCTCAAAAGGATGCCTTGTAGCCCAGCATGCAAAGGTGCAATCCTTTCACAGCAGGATTACAGTCAGGGAGGTTCGAGTGTGCTATTCATCAAGGGCGAATACCGAAAATACTTACCCTGGAGGTAACAGAAAGTTAGTGTGTATCTTAAACAGCCCAAGAAGTGAGCAATAATGCCAAATAGCTCTTAGTGTTCTGTACCTGATCTTCTCTTCAGTGCAATTAATTGGAAATTTTTCTCTATCTTGAACAGTACCAGTTCTGGGCCCTGAATTTTCTAAATGAATCTGCTGCAAAATACTTACTACTTTGTTTCTCATTATACAAATATTCAAATATCTCATCATACAAATATTACACCTGAATGTTTCACCTGAGTGATTTTGCTCAGTTCTGCTAAGCTAAAAATAAATGGATTACTTATCTATGCAGTCAAACTAAAACTTGACTAGTTCTAGCTGACAATTAGTTTTTAAAGGTGGCAGAATACCTCATTATACAAATATAGTTGAACCTTTTAGGGTCACACACTGATGGGAACTAGGTATCATGGGTTCTTACCCAGGAGTTTTATGCACGTAAGTTTGAAATCATAAGTTTGTTTTTTGGTTTTTTTTGATAATTGAGATGTGTATGCGTAAAGAANATGGGTTCTTACCCAGGAGTTTTATGCACGTAAGTTTGAAATCATAAGTTTGTTTTTTGTTTATTTTTTGATAATTGAGATGTGTATGCGTAAAGAAGATTCACAGAATAAAAAAACAAATAAAAATAAAACAAAACAAATAAACAACAACAAAAAAAGAATGCATGTAAATGAACCCAGTGAGAGTTTCATTCCCCATCATAATAAATGATATTCTATCAGAGACTCCTTGTAAAATGGCTGCTCCGGGCATAAACCTGATGCAAAATACATTCCATAATCCAGCCTCCATTAGTTAGATCATTAGCAGATTTTGTAAACACTAGCTGTAAGCATATTTATGAGGTTCTTTCCTCCCTTCTATTGCTTTAAAAAAAAACAAAAAAGAAAAAGAAAAAAATATTTTAATAATGTATTCCACCAATAAACATCTTTTTAAATGTATGAAACTTCTGTTCTACAGAAAATGCAAGTTTTGCAAAATCTTTTGTTAAGTTAGGCAATAACTCCCTATTTACACTGTTTCTTTTTCTTAAAGCCAGAACCAAAATACTTGTGGTCTATACAAGTGCTTTCAACATTTCACACTTAGCAAAATGGGGTGAGAATGTAAACAAGCATATCTAAATTAGTATTGTGAACTTACTAGTTTGTATATTTTGCAATTTTGTTTGAATTTGTTGCTTTGAACTAGAATGGCATGATTTATATTGAAGAACCCCCTCAGAAATATTCTTTGTGAAGTGCTTCCAATACAGGAAAAAATACTCCCCTCCCTCTCACCCCTGTCTTAGATACATTACAATATTTTGTACCTTCTCCTCTTTATCCAGATGATCTATTATCTTGAGGGGATTGTATTTCTGAAAAGCTAAAAGAAACATTCATCCCTCAGACATAGATCACAAAGTTCACACTGAATGTGCATGAAATGTTTAGTTTTGTGCTCTACAGAATATCACAGCTTCCTTATCACCCTGTCCACCCTTTCCATCCCCGTTTCTTCTCTCACTGAGATATGTGCACAAGGTGAAAGAGACAAGGTCAAAAAGAACTAAACAATAGACAGTCCTCTACCCAACACTTAGGAAACAATCAGTCTTATCCCCAGTTAATTCTGAAACCTGGGCAGGTGGTTAGTCCTGTAAGGGGCCTGATCTGCAGAGAGTGCTAATCAGTGTCACTTCCCTGGAATACAATTAGAACAACTTCACACCATCTAAGAATATGCTTTGGGATTTAGTTTAGCTAATGCCAGAGCTAAGAAAAAGCCATCCTTGATTCTTAAACCCAAGGTCAATTTAGGCAAGTACTAAGTTATTGCTTGCTTTCTTTGTTTATCATTCACAGTGTTGTTATTTTACCTTTTATTAAGAAAGGGAAGATAAGCACTATAAGGTGTATCTTTCAACACTTAAAGCATTTTATAGGCCTGTGTAGACAACTGATGCTATCGTCAAAGTCAATAATAAGAAAATGTAGTCTGTAAATTGTATTTTATTCTCACTGTTTAAGGATTTTAGGTTGTTGGTTTGTATTTTTTTTAATAGCTGCAGGGATTCAAAATGCAGGTATATGAAAATTAGAATTTTTTTTTATTTTGCAAACTTTTTATTATGCATGCTATAGGCAAGCTAGAAAAGATAGGCAGAGCAGTGATTAGGAAGGGATATATTATTGCTACATTATAGTGCACAAACAAGTTTTATGTTTTTCTGCATAGTACTAGAAGCTCAATTTTTTTGCGTCATATAATCTTATCCTCACAGAGCTTTTAAATTAAGGCAGCATTCATTGATTTATTTCAGACATAAAGAAGTTCCCTTGTCACAATTCTTTCTGATACACAGGGTATAATTCTGATAAAGTATGTGAGTGTACAATAGGGTCATTAAGAATTATCTGCATGCATGTAAAAAGAAAAGCAAAATACGTTCATTTTTACTGCTAACCTCTTCAAAGTGACAGCTTCCTATTATCTTCTATTACGTACTAAAAAATATTCTACAAATATGATTGAACAATTTTTGACTTTGTAGCATTTACAGATAAAATGTAAAAGCAATATGCCTAAAAGTTAGAAATACATCTATGAGAAAGGGATTCAATCATCTCTTCTCTTTTAAAATATGACAGGGTAAATAAGATCATGGCAGAGAGTACTTAGATGGCTAAAAATTCACTCACTAGTCTGACTAGTAATAAGTAGGCATCTTATCCTATTTTCTAAAAGTAGTGAACAAATACCCAGGGAGTAAGTTAAAAAAAATAGGTTAAAGTGTCTGGTTAATTCATTTTCACCTTTTTTTGAGTCTGCAGGTTGCACATAAGGGCATTCTTGTGAACTTTCTTTGCTCCTGTGAAGAAAGCTTGCAGAGCATGGTTACTGTATCAATGTATGCATTCTTGATTATACTTCGGGATCCTCATACTCACAAAGAACAGTGAACATTTTCAGAGGTGCTGTAGTAAATGTAGTAAATAGCACCTGTAGTAAAAGCACCATTGTTTGGTCCTACACTTCCAATCCTCCTTCAACACCACTTCCCCCAACCCAAACTAACAACCAAAGCCAATCATTCATTTGAAACTCTTCAGAATGTTGGAAAAGACCTCCAAGGTCATCAAGTCTGAGCTTTGACTGAAACCCACCATGCCAACTACACCCTATCAGGAAGTGGCACTTGCACTTGTCTTCTGAAAACTTCCAGGGATGGTGACTTCACTTCACTATCCTGTTCAATGCTTAAACACTTTTTCAGTGATTTTTCCTAATATCCAACCTGAACCACCCCTTAGCTCAGCTGGAGGATGTTTCCCCTTGCCCTATTGTTAGTTATCTGTGAGAAGAGGCTAATCCCCACCTCCAGTTTTGCCACAACTGCCTTTCTGTTATTCTACATTTCTTGAAACATTTTAATCAAGATTCCCAAAAGAGAAATTAATTCCATTTTTATTCCAGAATTTTATTAAACTAAATGCTTACTTCTGCAAACTACTGTTGATTGGGGAAGTTGAATTTAAAAACTAATTACTCTTGTTCTTTGAGGATATTACAGAGAAAGCACAGATCAGAATGATGAGAATTCAGAAACAGTGACAATATTGGATATATTCTATACTAAGATATTTTACCCAGGTAGTTCAGGTNTATTCCAGAATTTTATTAAACTAAATGCTTACTTCTGCAAACTACTGTTGATTGGGGAAGTTGAATTTAAAAACTAATTAATCTTGTTCTTTGAGGATATTACAGAGAAAGCACAGATCAGAATGAAGAGAATTCAGAAACAGTGACAATATTGGATATATTCTATAATAAGATATTTTACCCAGGCAGTCAGTTCAAAAAATCACAGCCCACCAATGCTAAGATATTTCCTCATGATAAATATATGCCTCCTAGAAAAACAGAGAACCCATTAAATGCATAAATTCTAGTTTTTGAATTATTTTGAAGTATATTATTTTAATATTGCCTTTGTATACTTTTGATATGAGGCTTACTGCTGTTGTTTCAAATAACCCAGGTACCATGTATGTAAATGTCACATGAAATGGTCTCCAGTTATCTTCTAAGAGGGGCTGAAATAGTTGAAGAAAAGTGCAAGTGAAAAGAAACGTGCACTGGGGATTTTTTTTTTCTCTAGTAATTTGATCTGACATTGAGATGGGTGTTTGCTATTATTTCTTATTTCAGTTGTCCCCAGTTTTCAAGAAGGAATTATCATCTCTGTCATTTAATGCATCGCAATTCCATAAATACGAATGGGGATAATTTAATGAATATTCTGATGCTGGGTGGATCTTAGTGGTGAAACTGAACAGAACAGAATAGAAATTAGATCAATAGAATAGCAAACATTAAAAAGAAGGAAATTGATTTACAGTTACAGTGATAAGCTCTTCTAAGTTATATTTTGGTCTTATAAAACACTCCTCATGGTACTTTAATTAATAAAACTGTTATCTACAGTTTCATTAAATAAAATCTGTGTGTCTATTATGCAGCTTGAAAAATGGTGGAAGACCCTTAAATAATGGAACAACTTGAATAGAATAAGAAAAAAAACTTCTGAAATGCTCAATCTGTAATGATTTTATTAGCTCTTCTATTTCTTTTCAAAGTCAGCTCAGTTAGTTTATCCTGCATGGAAAGCAACATTTAAATTAAATTTGCTGTCTTTGCATGAAAGATGATGTGAGATGCTTATGTGAGCTTTTCAGCTTTCCAGCAGACCGGCAACAAGAAAAACCAGCCAGTCTGTATAACTGTAAACTATAAACCATTGTTTATATCTTAGTAATGACATATCAATTTCTGTAATCAATAATTGCGCATTGCTTTGTTTTAAAAGAGCCCTCCTTAGGATTGCTTAGAGATGTGTGATGAAGGAGTAGCAGAGCTGCTATATTATACTAAAGGAGAGAGAGTGTGGCACTATATTAATCCTCATATTCTTGGTATTTCAGCTAAAATTGTCTTTTATACTTTTTGGTGGAAGTTAAATTGCCATGGTGTATGGTCTTGAGTTATAAATAAGTATATGGGCAGTCTTTTATTAAAGATTTTTCTAACTCTAAGACATTTGCATGTCACCAGGAGTCAAGCTGAGTTTTGCTGGTTTTCCTCCAATAATCTGGAAGAAGTTCAAAGGGCTTCATGATAAATTATAAAACTCCAAGGCTGAGTCTAAAGCAGAGTTACTGGCAAATGCCATGCTGATTTACCTGACATTAAGAAGAACATATGCAAAAAGATGAGAGTAAAAACTTTTTTCATCACAAAGCTAACTCCACCCTTTGCTAATAGTCCTAGAATTTGACTGCCTTAGCTAATATACAGCATCAGGATAATTTATTATCAAGGGTATGGATTTTTTCTCTTTGACCTGATTTGACTTTTACTCCACCATATTCATTTAGAGACATTAGTGGGAATCACACCCTTGACTTTATAGGTGCCTTCCAATGCTTCTTAATAATGATGTTTATTATTTTCAAATAAACCACTGCTGGCCAAATTAGAAACAGATCTAATTTTACTTAACACATTTTTGACATTAGGGGAAAAATTATAGAATAAATCATTGTATTAAAATACATGATTTAAAATAAGCACTTCATCCCATTGCTCTATGCACCTATTTAGACATATGTTTTCCACGTTTTATTGGAATTTTTTCAAACCATTTTTAAATCTGCACACTTGTGTCTTCATCTAGAGAACCTCAAAATGAAAAAAAAACCGAAATGCACAGAATTCATAAGTGCTTTAAATTCTGATACATTTCAAACAGCAACGCCTGTACTTTTTGTCTCAAAAATGTTTTTAATTGCACTCAACCTTTTACTGACAATTTTAAAGATAGGATTTAGAGAATTAAGTTGAATATATGCCTTAAAGCCCAGTTCAATTTCCTAAGCTGAACAGAATACTATCCTACTTTTCAATGAAATATCATATTGTTTGTCACAGGGAGCAGAAGTGATAGGAGAAATATTTTATTTCATTTTCAGCACAGATCATACAAACCTAAATAGAATAAATATTCTTCTTAAATTAAGTTCATAAGAAGATTTGTCACGGGCAGTTAAGAAAATACGTACACAGTATGTCTCACAGAAAACATTTCCTGAAACTACCCTAGGTTTTTGGTTTTTGGGTTTTTTTTGCATAATTTACATATCATTAAGTCTAAGTTATGTTTGCATATAATACCAGGAATCCAAACTCTATGAGGGCTTACTCATCAAGTCATTTGTAGTTACTCTTCACATAGTGTATTCATCTGTTCATACGAATTGTTCACTCAAGATTTATATCTGATAAAATATAGATTGGTAATTGGAAACCATGACATGTCTTTCACAAAAATGGGGTGACTCACCCTTGGTAACAGTTTAATGATAGCTAAAAAGGATAATACTCTGAAGAACTTCCAGAGTTCGTAGTTTGTACAAGAAGTGCAAGTGAATATAATAGTTTGTGATCTTTCTTGAATTATTTTTACAACTTTAGGTGAATCACTGCATGTGATTTAGTACACTTACAATAGGAATCAAGAAATAATTTTACCTGTTTTCAGTATGGCAAAAAAAATTTTAACAGGAAACTTGTGTCAATAACAATATAAGATTTTGTATTTAAGATTTCTCCTGATGACAGAATTATATGTTTACCATATTTTGAAATATGGGAAACATATTTCAAAAACCCAAACAATTGAAAAAAAAAACCCAAGCCTTAACCCACTTTTCTTTTATTTTAATGCCTGCCTAACAGGTTAGGAGATAAAAGGCAGGCATGATTTTTATTTCTCCTTGCTAGATACAATTGCAGTTCAGAGAGCTGCATACTTTATTTTTGGAGACAACATTTCAACTATGTCAATACACAGAATTCTGAAAGCAATGAAAGAATTTTAAAAAGAAAAAGAACAAGAAAAAGAAAAAGAAAAAAAAAAAAAAAAGAGAGAGAGAAAGGAAGCTGGACAGCTGTTATTTTTGGTTAAGGATATTATAGTTTATAAAGAAAGCTCCCAGAGAAGAATGCAATGTTTATGTGCACATTCCTTACAGATGATAGTCATTTAAGAGAAGCTTTGTGGTTAACCCCTGTCAATGGGAATGTATGGATTCTAGTAGGAAAACGAATTATATACTACCACATTTTGTAGGAAAGTTTTATTTTTAAAGTATTGACTATGCAGTTATGAAAAAAGATGTTTGAGGAAAACAGTAGGGAAGTGAAGATTTGCTCTTGGTCCTCCTCAAATCAGTAGATGAAATAAACCCTGCTGATTTAATAAAGAAAAATCTAGTTTAGGAAATTTTACACTAAATGTAGACAGCCTTTTCTAATTTTATATCCAATTTGCAGTACATTTCTATAGCATGAACTTGGGATACTTTTAAAAAAAATTAAATTCAGTTAATTTTAATTTTTTTACAGTAGCCTCTTTAGGTCAGAAAGATATTTCGGTAAATATCTCATGTTTGACTGTTTCAAGCAGGGTTTATTTTGTATCAACAGCTTAATAAATTGTTCCATAAAAGAAGCCAAATCAGACACATATAAGTATTTAAAGTTGTAGAATAATAATCATTACTGTCTCAAATAAATCATAATATTACAGAGAAAATGTTTTCCTCCTCTATTTGATGAATTGACTTTCTGAAGAAAAAATAAAATTAAATCAGAATCACTTAATGAATGTCAGAGTCACGGAAAGAAGTCCCTCTGGGGTTTTTATAAAAAAATTTACTTTCTAGCAGTCATGTAGCCCTTCTGTCACTTCAATTAGGATGAATCAATATAAAACAATTTGCACGGTATTCCACATGTTATTGCATGTTGATACACCTCCCCCAGAAGCCTGAATACATACCTAATCTTAATCAGATGGTAATAAGCTTTAAAGAGAAAGAAGCTGATATATGAAGTTTAATCTCTTCTTATGTCTTAAGAAGGACAATCAGGGCTAAGTTTCCAAAAGACATTTTTAAAAGCCATGTATTAAACTGCAATGTGGCAGAAACATTTTTTGCTGACAAAAGGATGAGATATACAAATACATGAATGCACAAATCCAACTATTTTATTTGAACAAATAACTTGTCCAGTTTTAACTGCATTTGATATTGTTTAGTAGCAGAAATCATGCATGAGCCAAATTAAAAAAAAGCACATTCCATAAAAAAAACTGAGAGTCTGCTTTTTTTTTAATTATTAGAATATCTCTGAAGAATCATCTAATGTTCTAGGATTCTCATCAAGTGGGTTATATTCTGAATTGCTCCTAAGTTAATAGTCCCATTCTCATTGAAATCAATAGCAATTGGTGTCAAGTCTGTACAAAAGACTCAACCTTATTTAGGCAATTTTTTGGGTTTAGGTGCTTTCTTCACTGAAAGGATAGTTAAGGATTGTAATGGGCTGTCCAGGGAAGCAGTAGAGTCACCATCCCTGGAATGCTTCAAGAAATGACTGGATGTGGCACTTGGTGCCATGGCCTAGTTGACGAAGTGGTGATTGGTCAAAGATTGGACTCAGACACCTTGGAGGTCTTTTCCAGCCTCAGTGACTTTATGATTCTATTCTATGATCTCAAATCACCTAGTGCAGCATCTTAACCTGGCAATGGGAGTGTTTGTGTGATGTTAACTGGGATTTCTTCCATACAGCCTGGTGAAGAGACATCCTGATGTAAACAAGCAAAGAGGGAAGTGACCAGCTGCTGGGGATGTCACTTGCTGATGTTCTGGAGCACTTTGTATAATAGATCTTTTCATTTTTGAAATTCACAGTAAGTTAAACAAACTAAATATACAATGTGTTTCAATCCAGCTAGTGGATGCCAACCTTTCCATATAGGGTTGACACAGGCCCAGATCCTCAGTTTTTACAAGTGGCTATCAGAGAAACAGGAACTTGGAGCTGGCTTGATTTACATTTGAAGTATGTTTGGATTTGTGTTGATTGCTTAGGGGTTTTGGTTGGTTTGTGGTGTTTTTCTGCGTTGTTTCCTGGGTTGGTTTTGCTGGATTTTTTTTTTTTTTTTTTGGGGGGGGGGGGGGGGGGTGGGGTCT
>VYXF01000769.1:2794-20084 GCA_013397295.1 Polioptila caerulea | reverse complement strand
GGGGGGGCAGGGGGGTTGGGGCTTGGCGTGTTGTCTTTCCCATTTCTTTTCCAATAATCTGTGGATTTTATATCTTTGGTCTGCCCATCATTCAGCTATGTTTGAGCACTACATGTTGTTGCAGGATGTGAATCAACTTGATATTTAAACCTCAAAAGGTAATAATCCCATTTTACAAGACTTTGTTTAGGCCTCATCTAAAATCAGTGAGAGCAGGATATGCAAGACTGGGAAAAAGACTTAATGAGGAAAGACTTAATAATATACAACTACACGAAGAGTTAGGGGGGAAGTGAAGATATGAACCAAGAATGAACTCGCTTTCATTGCTGTATGCAAATATAAATGGTATGCATAAGCTAAAATGATGAACACAGACATGAAAGAGGAAGAAATGGGGAGTGTTTAAAGTTTGTTGAGACAGAAAGAGATGTCTGAAAATTTTGCATACAACACTTATTATTCCTATTCTAAACATAAAATAACTGTATTGTCAGTTTGTTCTTACATTAAATAGGAAAATGCTGAGAGATGGGAACCAAAAGCCTGGTAAAAAAATTCTTCAGTTACAAATGTAACACTGCACTACATGGTGTTGCTGCTTAAAACAAAAGAATTATTTCAAGCCGTTTCTGCAGTTTCTAAAAGGCCTTTCTTTAACTATATTATCACTATCAGACAAATTACATCTCTTTCTTTGTAACTGGAAGATGCAACTTTATAACTGAATTAAAAAGCTACTGTGAAACAATGATCCAGAGCACTGTCTAAAAGCATTTGTTAGGACAGTCTTTCATTTTGTGGTTGTACATGCTCAGGGCACATTTTTTGACAGGGACTATTGGAAGATTGAATTTTGATGGCTAAAGATAGTTACGAAAACAAGAGAGAAAAAATTGAAATTTCTTTTTTTTTTTTTTTTNCAATGTATCACAGTGCTTAGTAGTGGGAAAGAGCAGCTTTTAATATAGTAAGATGCAGATGAAGGTGTGTACCCTTACAACCTACCCTTTTAGAAGGCGGAGCGGAATGATACCTGACCCATGCAGCCTCCCACAGATCTCAGCAATGGAAAATGTTCCCATTCAGGGTCTCAGTGGCTTTTCACACAGCTCAGATGCTGAAGAATATGAAATAAGACTAAGATGTTCTCCAGTTTTCTAATAGTTCTATTTTTTTTTCCTCTTCTGATGTCCCCAGACAATTCAGGACATAAAGAAGCAGATTCCCACTCAGACCTATTGTAGAGAGACATTGTCTCTAAATTGATCACATTGATCCTTTCTTTACTCATTGCAATTTGAGGAGATCACCATGGCAAATGTGGGAGATCTTGAGCCCTGGAAAGAGTGCAGATAAAAGGATGGAAGGCAGACCCAGATGATACACAGCCTTCACAAAATACCCATTGAATGAAAACTTTCTTCTAAAAATCTCTAATGTAAAGCCACATTATGCCACAGAGTTTAGACATTTGAAAATAAAGAAAAAGTAGAGAAAGGTCATCTAGAATCAGTTGAAACTGGGAAACAAAAAAAACCGAAACAAATAGGCAAAAAAAAAAAATTCCCTTATTAAACCTTCTGTAAACAAGGTGAGACTTAAGATTGTAAGCTCTTGATTTTATGAACCTGAGATACAAAATGAGGGCCAAGTTATTGGTATGTCAATTCTCTTTGAAATTAATTTTATCCTGCAGTTCAGCACAATTAAATCTTTGCCCTTAAGACATCAGTCGAAAGGAATGGGAGTTATTTGCTTTTTTTTTCCTCCCCCCTCAATGACATCTCTTCTGTAGCAGACAGGAATTTGCCCTCTGTTTTCAGTTTGTATAACATCATACTGTGCTTAAATAACCTACAGGGTGAAATTCAACCTGATGTAGATTCAGTTCCTTGAGGAAAATACAGATATATTTTCCTTAGCAAGTTACTCTTCTGAGATTTGATATAACATCTGAAATATTGCATTTTAAGGATCAAAGGAAATGTCACCCATGGGGTACAGTGATGCTGAAAAATACAGAAGCTACAGCTCCTCACAGAGGAACAAAGTTTAAATAAAGATACAACAACCCAACAATGCTGGGTCATAGTACACTGTGAAAAGTCAAGCAAACACAAATGGGTCATGCTCCACTTACAGTCCTACAAAATACGCCCAGTAAACATCCTTTGAACAACAATAACTTTAGTCTACTTTTCTAAATGTTCAATGTATGTGTCTTCTTTAGACAGAGGAATATAAACAGGGCATGGTTTTTTCTCTTGAGAGCTGGGGTTTTTTGGATTTTTTTTCTGTCTATCTGCATCATTTCTATGCACTATGGAAGCTCCGTTTCAAAGGTAAATTCAAGTAACGAGAACTAATTAGTCAAATTTCTAAAAGGGTTAAGCCAATCCACATTAATCTCAAGTACAGGCAGATAGGACAGTCCTAGAATGTAAAGATGGAAATAAAATTTTTTAAAATGATGAAAAAAAAACCCAGAAGATAACATTTGGGACTTCCTATCTTAAAATAACTGCACAAGCTGTACATAATTGCTACAAAAGATTTATTTTTTCACAGCAAAGGATGTATCCAATGAATACATCATTGCTTTGCTTTTGTGTTATCCAATATCAAACCTAACTTCTGCAACTGCATCCCTTATTTAGAGGAACAGTGTGTGGATCTGTAGCCTGAAAAGAGTTGACCTAAGCAGAATGCTCTTTACAAGTCTGCTTGGTCAGTCTTCTCATATGATACACAATAGGCACTCTGGTCACATGGTGCTTTTTTGCATTTTGCTGGATGATTTGAATTTATTTTAAACAGGAGGATAATAATAAACAGCAGGCAGTAATTAAGAGCAAATGTTGTTTATCTACTAGTCCTTTTAAATGTGAAAATCAGATATGTTTGAACTAATTTGTATTTTGAAAACTTAATAATTTACTATTGCCTAGCCTTTGGGAAATATTTATTCCTACTTAGAATTAAACTATAGAAAGAAAGTCTACAGATCTTAGTATTTGTACAAAAAAAGCATTCATTTTTCTAATATTAATGTTTCTCTTCAGAAATCCTGTACTTGTTAGAATCATGTCCTCAAGATACTGTGAAGTCTGTGCTTCTCAGTGAGATTCCTCACCTTTTGAGATCTTCCTTCTAATTATACTTCATACTAACAACTAAATACAGACAGGTTTTCCTGCTTTCAATTATATGAAGTTAGTAATTCACTGGCTATATGCACATTAATTTACCTAGAACTTAATGGCATTTTCCTACCCGGTTTCAATTGATACTCACATTCGCAGAGCTATGCTGAAACTCCATTCACATTCCGTGTATTCTTGCCTGGTGAAAAAATAGTTGCACATGCATGTGATTGCCTCTTTGGATCCTTTTCAAAGCCTTCTTTAGGAATCTGAATACGCCCTTCTGTGGGAAAAACTGCAGAAACAAAAAAAGGAATGGAAACTCTTTAAGACCATCCTTCCTCCCAGAAGTTTCTCAGAACCTGATTGAGGGCCTCAGATATAAGGGATCCTAAAGGAGCAGGAATGATCAAAGCCTCCTGCATCAAAACATTTTGGTTTTACCTTTCACTGCACCTCCTACTTACAGCTATTGGTGTAGAAAGAGTAAAGCACAGAAATGGAGGAGATGCAGCTCTGGGAAAGGTGTTTAAATGGGTATTCCGCCCTGGAGGAAGCCTAGCAGAAAGGTTATCTGAGTCGTAATATTTTTCTGCTTTGATCCCTGCTGGGAAAACACACACCTTTCGCTTTCTCAACGCCTGCTGTCCAGAGAAGCTGCAAAGTATCTGCAGCTACAAAAGAATTGTATGTTCTATGTATGCATACACACAAACATACTCAAACATACTGAGAGCATAAATAAGCAGATACTTACAGTGATTCATTCACTGTGAAATCATACTCTGCCAAATCAATGAGTTACTGCACTGAAGGTAAACTTCACTCATTGTATATAATTAATATCTATTGTATTTGGCAAGATTATGTCAAAGAGCAATTGAAAAAAAAATATGTTATGCATGAATGGTATCATAAAAATCAGAGGCTATATTATGAAGGATACCTTTAAAAAATTTAGTTCTGAACCACTGAATTTTGGAAACAGTGAAAGTCAAAGCATTCAGTTACAAGAAAATTTTCATTAGAAATGTAGGTTTATTGCATGCTTCCTTTTGTACCTAGATCAAAGAAGCACGTGATGTGCCTCATGATTCTAAATATTACGTTTGTCCCCCAAGGTGTTCATATATGCCAAGGGAACTGGCAGTACAAATCAATTGCTGTATAGGTGTAAAAGGTAATAAATGGATCTTGATGTACCAGCTCTTACAAATTATTGCTCTGCATGCTTTACTGATTGGTATGAGACCATCTGTAGTGACTTGAACACGATGCTCAGGGAAGTGCATGTATATTCTACCTGCTTATGAGCTGAATTACTGAAAAGCCTTTGTAAGAAGAGTGCTTCTCAGACCTCACAGACCATGAATAGCTATGAAGAGGTCAGACATTTAGCCTGTTTCCTGATACTTGAACTGTAGGTGTCTGTGATTATGTACTTGGAAGGGATGAAGAAAAAACAAACTGTTCATCCATTGTTATTAATCATTTACAGTGAAGTAACTATCCCACATTTGTATGAGCTAAATCTAGCCAACGTGCAATTAATTAGATGTGAGGATCAAGGCTGTTTGTTCCTTCTGATGTATTATTTTTATAATATATTTTAAAATGTTCTGTTGCTTCTTTTATGCCATCAAAGACTAATAGAATGGTATGTGATGTGATCATAGATGTTCACACTAATTCAATACAAAACATGCAGAGGTTGAAGCTAAATAAGAAATTTTGTACTAATTTATTCCTTATGTAACTTACAGAAAATTCTGGTAAAGAAGGTCATTCAGAATACACATTTATTTCTATTAATTTAGCTAATGGATTAAAATTTTCAAGGACATCTAAAAGACAATAGTGCTTAGCATAAAAATTAAATAAACAACTGGATAATCATGAGATCAGGGGAAGGGGATATTAGGTTTTATTTTTGGTGGGGGACGGTTAGTTTTTGTTTTAGGTTGTTTTGGTTTTGGGGTTTTTTGGCCAGGGAATCAAAAACATCACAGTTTTATTACTTTCCCATCTTTTTAATATCAAAGAAAGGGCACATTGGTCCAAGTGGTTCTCATTATGTGTTTGGAATATGATTACAGAAAATCCCTTCATGGCAGTTTTTGCTTTGCAGGCCTTGGGGGTTGTTTGGGAGAGCAGATGATCTTGTGACTATCTGATTTAAGAACCATCTCTTTCTACCTTAGTTACTAACAGAAGTAAATAAGAATGGCCTTAATGGATCCTTCTGGCCCAATATTCTCCAGGCTAACTGTGAACAATCAGGATGCCAAGGGAAGAACTAATTAGAATTAATTAAAAGAATTAATATCAGGTAACAGCTGAGCAGGTGGGGCCAGAGGGCTGTGAACAGTGGTACAAAGTCCAGCTGGAGGCCAGTCAGGGTATACCTGAGAGGCTGCTGCTGGGGCCACTGCCCTTTAACACATTCATTAATGACCTAGTCATTCCTCACGTGAGGAAAGGCTGAGAGCTGGGACTGCTCTTCCTGGAGAAGAGACAGCTCAGGGGGGACCTTACCAATGTGCATAAATATCATGTGTGAGGGAAAGAAGATGAGGGAGCTTAACTCCTCTCAGTGACGCCTAGTGAAAGGACAAAAGTGGACACAAAGTAAACACCTGAAGTGCCCTCTGAAAACAAGAAGTATTTTTTACTGTGAAGATTGTCAAACACTGGCTTAGGTTGCCCAAAGAGGTCATGGAATCTCCATTGTTGCAGATATTCAAAACTCAGCTGCACACAGTGCTGGACAATCAGCTCTAGATGACCCTGCCTGACCAGGAGGGTTAGACTAGGTGATTTCACATCCCCTCCCAACAACAGAGACTCTGTGTGATTCTGTGACAACAGAAGTGTCTTGGGAAGAATATTTATATAACATAAGCACGTAAAGATATTTCTCCTAACAGCCTATCTTGGGAATTTCTTTAAGGCAGAAGTGATGTTTTGATATTTAATAGAACAGTAATAAATTTCATAGTTTCCCAGAAAATTGTTCTCTCTTTGTTTCTTCCACCATTCAAACAATGATTATTTTACAATCTGCAGTGGCACTAATTTCAACCTGTCTGCAGTCTCGTAAGAACCACTGACTAATTTCAGTCTAGTATTTTTAACATTATCCTTGCAATCTGTAAGCATGTTTACAGTAATTTACATATATGTATGGATGAGTTCAGGGGTTACTCACCATTCACATTAACCTTTTGAACAAGGTAAATGCTAAAGTTGCTATGGTACGTTTGGACAACAATTCTTAAAATCTTAGATAAGAGCATGCTAGAAAGCAACACATAGGAAATCGCATTTGCTTGCTGATGTAGCCTGTTTATTTATTACATATATTTGTGTTAAAAACCCTTAATCTACCAGATCTCTTCAAGGTTTTCTATAATAAAGTCAAGTTTTATCAACCTGCAATACTGCAAGTTTTTTTTAAGTTCTTAGTTTGAGAAAATTTTCATGGAATCTAAAACGTTCCCTAGGGATTAATACAGAGTACAACCATATCTAAGGCACATCTTGAGGTACAGGTGCTGAGAAGGCAGACAATGCTCGATTTTTGCTTTCCATTCTTTGCCTTTTTTGAATTATGTCACCCTTTAAGACTTCAGTCCCCAAACCATAAACCATCAGCAATAAATGATGTTATTACGCTGCAATAGCACATTACTTTCCTAAATGATGGTTGTATGCTTTTCCAAAGCATGGGAGAAAACCTTTTTATTGGAAGTCATTCACCATCTTCACTCTCACATAAAAAAAAAAGTATAGAAATATACTTTCCTATAAATGTTAATTATTGTTGTTGTGACTTTGCTGAGTTATTTTTGGCGTTTCAATATTTCACAACTAATATTTTAGGATATGGCCCTTAGGTGTTTGAGTATTAATAGTATTCAGTGACATTTTGGCATTGAAGTAATTGTAATATAGGACCTGGGCATGCTAATAAAAGGTCTTCTTTGTGTTTCTCTTCCTCACAAAATGAATATACTAAAACCTTCTAACCACAAAGTGTTATTACAAAAATAAACACATTGAAGTTGTGGAGTAAACAATGGTTACACGGTTACAGATGGTAGTTACATTGGCTCTTAGCACTGGATTTGGAGAGGGATCAATGATGTAGGATGGTTCCATGCCGAAAGGACTTATACTAGAAGGGTAGCTTTGCTACATTTTTTAGTTTTCTTCTGCAAAGGAAATGAAACTAAAATGCCAATAGCATCAGATTGTATGCTACTGAATTGCATTTGTTTTATCTAATTATCCAATGAATTAAAAATTTCCATTCTTAAATCTTGTTATGTATAGTCAGATAAAGAAAATACCCAAATTGTGAGTTTCCCTTGCCCAGGTAACCTTCTATCCCACATGTTCTCTAAAATATTCAGGAGTCTTTTATCATGCTCAGACAGTTGTTTCATCTGGATTCAGGGTGCAGTGAGGAAGTGTGTTTCATTGGCACAGATCTAGGAAAAACAATGTAATGAGAGGGAATTAAAGCAATGAGAACTGGACTTCTCAAGAAATTGAGGGTCTTCTTGTTCAGATTGGTCACACCCAAAAAAAATATCTTGTCAAAGCAAACAGAATATATCAACCCAGTTGTGATAAGAAGACCCCAAGGAAAATTGCTTACACAGAGCAAACCATCTATTTCTTAGGCCAATAGACACACCCAGGTCACCCATTTAATCCTTTTCAATAACCACTTTTGCTATGAGGCCACTGAGCATTACAGTGGTAGCAGTGCATCCTTGTCCTTGTTTCCTGCATGTTCCCTGGCATGAACAAAATCCATTTGTATTCTGGAATAAGTTGCAAAGCTTTCTTTGCTGGTGTTGTCTTCTTCTCAGTTCCTCTCTTTTAAATAATTTCTTCACCTTGATGATGGAAACATGGATGAAATCATGGAGTGATCTCTTTTTAGCACTTTAGGACAAGGACCAATTGCAAATTCTATGTAATACATTGTTGCTTTTACAAACACTCTCATATTGTCATCTGGAAATGCAATGCAGCACAACACAATGAAAATTATTTCAAAGGATAGACATCTCTTATGTAGTTTCTGTGGTGAAGGGAAAATAATCAAAGAAAGCAAGGGTTTGGTTTTCTTAAAAAAAAACCCAAAACATTCCTCACACTTGAACAGCAAGGAGGAGCATACTTGTGTCTGTCTTTTTGCTATTGTGTCAAGATATATATTAACTAGTGAAAGGGTCATCATTGTATTAAGAAGACAAACAAAATATTTCTTTAATAACAGAATGAACTGCATACATAAATAAACTGTGGAGGTCTCACTTAGACTAGACCATATTACATTGACCAGCCTAAAGAAATATTTTAAGATCTTAACCAAATAGAAAAGGAAGTTAAATAAAGCTCAGTCCTTGGCTAACTCTTTTTGTTTTTAATAATTCACTACTGGAAATCTGATAAATATCATCTTATCAAATAAATAATGAAAACATTTTCACTTTCCTATGTGAAATTTTTCCTGAGTTTACTTTAATCAAAAAGCAGTATTGATTTTTCTGTGGTTTAAGATCATGGTAAACATTTTTTTTATTTTGAATTTTGTTTAGAGTCCAATTCTGCAACTGGATTTTTCTCATGGAAGGAGCATTGTCCGGTAATAGATACAGAATTTCTCCTTGCATTCAATCAGGTAACTTAAGACAGGATTATTATCTGTAGTAATCTGCAAATAGTCTGAAAAACTCAGATGAGTTTTTTTGATGTCCAAAGCAACACAGAGGCATGGCAGTATAGGCTTCACACTATTGCAATTCCCCACCTATTTGCATTTTCAGCAAAAATGTTAGTCTTATGATAAAATCTCTAGAAATATGCCTTTTCATATTCTGAAATTTTAAACATGTATAAAACCTTTTTTTGCATCCTAAACACACATGGGCCACATTCAAGCCAGTGACTTGGCTGTAAAACTGCCCTTCTGGCTCCCTGGAGTATCCATCATCTCAAATAGCCTTTTTACTCTGTAATTATTTTTTCCACTAAATGTTAAACTACTGGATGGTGATTGGGAAGATACAGAAAATTTGACCTCCATATTTGATATTTCATCAAAATATCTCTCTCATGATCAGAGCTTTTATTCTTCTGTGCAGTGGTGTTTGCAACTAGAACACAATTGGAAGGATCACAAAATAAGAAATACAGCCCAATGTGTGTGAAGATACTCTAGCAAAATATTTTAATCAAAACTGAAGAGAGAAGTCAGTGTTGCCAAATATTAAAAAAGCACAAAATATTCATAATACATTTTACAAGTACAGTTAACATAATACAATCAAGTAGTGCTCTGTTATAGCCTCTGAAATTTAATTATGTATAATCTTTTTTCAATGAGCCTGCCTGAATTGAAAACATTTTCATCAAACAGAAGGACAGAACTAAACAAAAATCAAATAAATACTTTTATTTATACAGTTAGTTGTACAGTCCTTGTCACCACACAGACTAAGCAGTTTAACAATGTATTTTACTGTTTAAATCATGCAAGATGAGAAGAATTGTATGCAGCAATACAGTTCCACCTAATGCAGTTTCTGCCTGCTGCCTCCAGCAATGAAATAAGAAGATAGCCAGAATATTTCAAGTAGCTCAGTAAAAAACTTATCTCCTGCCAGCACAAACATAGTTACTTACCAAATAAACAAACTTATTCCATTGCTGTGAAAGTAGCAAGTCTTTTTCCAGTCTGCATTTTATTTTCATTTTGCAAAGGAGTACGAGACCATTGTGGTAGTGACTTCATGACAAATAATCGCTCAACTGCTTTTAATTCCCTGACACAATTCAACCCTGACAGGAAAACACAGGTGATAGTAAATTCTTGCATTTATTTTATATAGTTTTCTTTGAGTCACCAAAAAAAATGCTACTGCAAAAATATTTCTAGTTTAACACATGAAATCCTTAGAATTGTTTCATTTAAATAGTATCTTGATAATATAACATATAAAAATGGAAGTGATGGGCTTTACAGCACAAAAATGTTAAAAAAAAAATCAAAACTCAGTGCATTTTCAGGAAGTTTCAAAACCAACATATCCTGAAACAGAAAGACCTCTCATTTATATTGAGGAAACACTTGATAAGATATTTTGCTGATCTCAGTTAGATTTTCAGAAAAAGTTCAAATGAAAGTGTAGTGGAGTGCCCTATTCCTGAACACTTATGGTGGTAACAGTAATAAGAGAGAAGACTAAGCAGGAAGAAAAGTCAATAACTTGAGAGCAGAGAAGGAGTTATCATCAAAGCCAGCCTTCCGTCATGTACTCAGATTCCTATTACAGTTATAAGATGATAAGTACACAGAAAAGTTGAGATAGACAGCATTAGCAGAAATATCCTTAAAACCTGTTAAAAAGGAAAGAGGGTTGGGGAAGAGAAGAGAGAAAATAAAATGCCAAGAAATGAAAATACAGGTTTAGGTATGAGTTTTCTTCAAAATAATTTTATTTGATACAATGCCTTGAAAATGCCAATTTTAAAGTCATCTTTTTTCTTATCACCCTGCTTTACTAGACTGCTCTTGGTTAACTGAAATATATTTTCTTATGATTAGTAATTAATCAGTTCCTGTTGGATAAAATACATATTAAAGTACTCTTTATTCCAGATTTTGGGCAGCATGGCAGCACTGTGATTTAGTTTGAATATTGTGATCGGTCTGGTAGAGTATTTGACTCATCAGCCTTGAATAATATATCTCATGTTGCTTCCACAGGTCTGAAAAATTCCATCTGTGAAAGATGCATATAGATGAATGAATCACCACAAGAATTTGTAAGTGGTTGCATCTACTTTTGAGGTACAAATAGACCTAACTACGTTGACTAGTTGAAAAATCTGCACGAAACCTGCAAAAATTCCCTGGTACAATGGTAAGTTCAAATCTCTTAACAGAATGCCAGCTCTATGGCTCACACAGTACCTTTTCTGAAAGCGAAAATATTTTCTTCTCTCTCTCTCTCATGAAACTCATTTGTTGAACTCTACCCAGACTATCTCACCAATCTACTTTCTTCTTTCTGCTCCCTATGTATGACCCCCTTGGAAGATATAATTTTCTCTGTAGTTTGAACTAAAGCAAGGACAGTTTTTTCTGAACTTAAAGAAACTGCTTAGGAGTTGTGTTTAGGTGGCATGCAAGTTTTATTACACAGCTTCAGCTTCCAAGACACTAACTTTATAAATATTGTCAATATAAAATAATAGTACAGTAGAATTTTATTTTAAGGGCAATTCAAGCCCAAAGGCATGCTCTATAACTCGCTGTAGGTAAGCAATGATGCTGCAATTACAAACTGAAAAGGACACAATATATTTCTTGTGACTGACACACATAAATGCTTATGATGTGAAAATGGGATACACTGATATTGATTGTTAGTTAGATCCTATTTTGATATATGCTTTTATCTAACAGACATTGCCCTTTATGTGATCCCATTTATATGAGGGAATTTTTCCACACATTTGAAGTGATATGACTTTGGGCTGAACGAACACTTCTACAGTGTTCATTATTTGGCTAATTTAAATAGTAATAACCTATCTGATGTGCCATAAAAGCACTAAAGATGGTATAGAGTACTAGGGATGGTACAGACTAGAACTTAAATATGACACAGATTTATTATGGAAGACGATGTGTTATATTGGTCTTGGACATTCTGTGATGCTTTTAATGCTTTCACGATTTAAAACACAGAACTTTGGAAAAACAGAAGAGTAATGAAGGTAGCAAATCATATTCTCTTTGTCTATTATGAAAGAGAGACAGAAGGTTAATGTTCACTGAAAAATAAGAAAAAACCCCAAGTTGTCAAGTCCTATTCAGTAATACAGAGCATATGAGACAATAGATAATTTTTATATGGAATATGTATATTATTCTTTTTATTAGGAAATTTTGTTTCAGCAACAAAATTCCTTTGCATATGCTAGAAAAGAAATTACACTGCTCTATGACAAGAATTGCAATGGAAAGCCAAGTCAGGTATAGTGGATAGACCAAGACCTTTTTCTTATACAGAGCTGCCAAAAAGGATAGTAAATTACCTTCAAATACAGGAAAAGTGGATTTATTAGCTTTTAAAGTAGAGTAGTTGACTTAATGGTGCCTAGGCAAGACAGAAAACAAACAAGAGTTCATAAAAGATTCTTTCTCTGCCCACTGTGCTCTTGCAGGAGAGGTTCTTTTTCATGTGCTGGAATAATTCCAGCTGGAGGAGCAATGTTTCTAGAAGTAAAGAACCATCCCCTAGTAGTCATGAAGCCATTATTCTTTCCACGGTTCACAATGGATAACTTTGTATCCTTTTGATAAACCTTCCTTAGAGCAGAGACTCTCATCTCCTTGCTTGGACTAGACAGCTAAAAGGAAAGGGGACTTGTCATGCTGAGCACCTTCTTGTTATTCCTTAAATATCCAAGATCCAATAGCCTTTCATTGACATCAGATTCTTTTCATTGGCTTAAGTTGGATTTTGATTAATAACGTAGAGAAGAACACCATGTAAGCAAAGGAAGATGTTTTTCCACTCATATACTCTTTCTGGGCCAGACAATTCAGTTTACAGTAGATAAGATATCATGTAGAATGGGAATGTCTAGTTAGGAGAGTCCTGTCTTACACTGGATGAAATAATATTCCCAAATACACTGAACTCTAGAAGCTGGATACATGTACACAAGGCTTAATCAGAAATGAATCCTAATATTAGTAAAATGGGATAAAAACCACCAGTAAAGACTAGGAATCTTCATCTTGATGAAATCTAAGGTCTCTTAGCTGTATGTCCAGATTAATTGTAGCAGAAGAATCACGTATAATGTTCCGTTCTGTGGAAAAAACATTGAGCCTTAGTGACAATGGAAAATAGCTTCCTTTCTATCTATCAGCTTTTCAAAATTCTGAAGTCATCTAGGTTTTTAATTACTTGGATTTGTAAATCCTAAACCAAACCTTGACCCGAGATTAATTGACCCAGACTAATCTGGATGAATAAGCTATCTAGTCTTAAATAAACATGAAGTCTATGACATAGTAGATGCCAGTACAATTAAAATCTCTTTGAGACATACAGTAAACTGAAATTATTGGGTTCTAGACTTCCATGTCATATATTTTAACGCGATAGATTTATAAGCTGGAAGTCTAGACCTAGTCTGTTAAAAAGGACTGATCACCAAAATAAGAGACATGATGACTTGGTCTCAGTAGAGACCTATGCCTTACCTTTTTCTTATAACCTGATGAATTTTGAAGATATTCAGAGTATTACATTCCACCATTATTCATCCTATGCTAAAGAAAAACCATCTTACTGACCAAGAAAGATTAGGTAAATCCATTGCTTATGCAGTGCTTCTGCCTGTTTATGAGTACGACAGTCACTCGGACAGGAGTAATCTGTAAGACCAAAATGTTGTAAATATGAGGCTGCCTAGCTCACTTCTCTTTAAAGAATATTTTTCTCTTTCCTGCTGCTGAAAGAAGAAAAATGAAAAATCACTCAATAACAGATCAGCTGTCTGTTAATTTAAAGGCTCAGAAAATTACTATTGGAATATTTGGATGTCCCCGCCCTACTAGTACCTGAAGAACTAGAACCTAGAAACATAAAGTTGTCTTTTAAGTTTAATATTTTTCCTCTATAGCATTGCTCCAGATTTTCTTTACTACTGCATATGAGTGTATTTAACTCATATCCACAAATAGTTGTAGCTTGTAGGTTTAATGATTGAGTCTCCTCAGTAAACTCTTTAGGTTCACAGGGCACACAATAGATTGTCAAGTAGCTGAGATTGTTTAGCATTTCATTATACCAAAGCTGATATATGACTATTATTTTGACATTGCTGCCTTGGAAGTCTTGAATAGCACTGTAAAAGAATACCTAATCAAATAGTCAGTGATATTTTAAGCAGTAATAATTCTCTAGGGTAAAAGAAAGTCAATAAGAATAATTAAAATATGAAAAGTTAAATATCCTTGCTCAAATTCTGTCAGATAAAGAGATGTATGCTAAGGTAATCCTAAAGATTTTCAGGGGTTTTGAAAAAGTTTGGTTTAGGTAAGAAAATGTCAGCACTTTCTCAAATATGAATTTCACAGAACTTGCCCCCTTTCCCTTTGTAAATGGCAGATGGGGGGAAGGGGAGGGAAGTGGACATATGCAGTTCAACCCAAGCTTTCAAAGAGTAGAAAAGAACAGCCAGAAAGACAGAGCTAGTTTTTATTGTCCAGGTCTGCATTTACCAGGCAGGAAACAAACTAGAGAGGTAAAGGAGTATATACCCTTGACGGCAGGCCAGAGAAAGGATAATTATAAAGTTTTGAGAAGTTGTTTTGCTTTCCAAAGGCTACACCTAATTGAGGTCTGGGGAGTTCTTCCTAAGACCAGATGAGGAAAAGGAGAACAGCCAGAGCAGAACTGTTACCAAAGAGCCTCCTCCTCTCATATAAATGCAGTTCAGACAGAGTACAGGTTTTGTGCTGGCCTTTTGTACTGTACAGAATTTAGTTCTTACTGTAAAACCAATCAGGTCAGTTCATATTTAATTGACAGAGAACTCACTGGAAACTGTATCTGACCTCTTTACTGAAAAGATATATTTGCCCTCTGTCACAGACAATCAATGTTTATGGCCCCTTTATTGCCCTTGAGTCACAGGCTGCTATTGTGTTCAAAAGTGCTTTTTTTGAAGCTGCACTTTGTGTAGCAATCACAACTGGTTTACCCTCATAGAAACCAAAAGAGAGTTATCTTCGCCTTTGCCATCTCTGAGCCGGTGCAATTCAAAGCGCCAGTTTTGATCTTCAAAGTTTTATGCGGCTGAAGTCACAACAATTTAAAATTATTTTTTCTTTAACAAAATGGGAGCTGAGAAATCAGTCCAAAGTACTTCAGATACCATTCCCCCAGTGCATACCTTGAGCTGGGAGCAGGAAAATTTCTCTGGAGGACACTTGAGTTCAGTATTGACTTCCGATCTCACCCAGTTAACTATCAGCTCCTCTTTGTCAAATATATAGCAAGCAAGGTTTGAAATTTGTGAGGCTAGGTTTTGAGATAAATTAGTGAGGAGTGTTAGTGCCATAACACCTTAGAAGAAGATGGTAATTATTCTGATTATATGAAAGTATATTATTATTATGATTATGTGGAAATATAATTTCTGTTTTAGTGTTTGGGAAATTCCAAAGTCGAAGTATTCATGTTTGTCTTGAAAGAAAACAGTTGACTCCAGATACCTTTTTTTTTTTTTTTTTAAATTTTATTTCTTTATTGACAGCTGAGCTGAAACTTTTGTCTTAGGCAATTTAATAAGGACAGACATATGTTAATCGATGACAGGGAGAACCAAACATATTTTGCTACAACGGTTATAGGATTGGAAGATTTTCAGTGATGTGGAAGGTGCCCTAGACATCCAAGTGGAATTTCAAGTATTCTCTTTTGTACCTTTCCTATAGGTTAGCAAAATATAAGAGAATATATGAATTTTCTTTGGGATAACATATCACAAAGATACCCTTCCACATTATAGTGAAAGGAAACAATAGTTATAACAGTTTTACTGACACTATTTCCAAGAAAAAATTTAAAGGGCAGAAAAAATGCAAAATGAAAATGAAAAATTCAGTAAGTATCACAATGGCTTTGTCAATATTATTTAAAATGTTAGAAACCTGTTTTAGAAGGTAAACTTATCTATATTAAGCAGACTTATGAATACACTTGCCTGGACATCATGGTGCCAACACTTTACCTGAAGTGCTAAGCACCATTACTCACTGTTGGAACAAGATGGCATATCCCTTTATTCTTCTTCTAAAGTACTCGATGTCAGCATAGCAAGTCTAGTAGGAGATCCAAATCAGAAGCCTCTAATTTTTTGTTATCTTTACCAGATATTTTTCAGAGATGTTCCAGTCCAACTTACAAGAGGTTATTGCAATTCTACCACTTCTCCAGGTATTAAGAATTAAAGTTTAGACAAAAGTTTAAGCAATCTCTGGCCCTGACCTTTTGTTACTTAACTCAGCAATCCATCATAATATGGTAAGGTATCTGAAAGGTAGGAAATTTCATACTCCAAAATTACAAAATATTTGCAACTGTCGGGAGTAGAAGTGTGGTTTATATTGGTTTCTAGCCCTTAGCTATAATGTTTCCCTTTTAGTCCTTTTCTGGAATGCTATTTTCAATGTAGTTTATTTTATGCAACTTTGAAGCAGTTTTTACAGAAGTAAAGGTCATTTGGCCCAGTGGCACTTGGATAAGGATTCAGTATAATTCCATTTAGGGTCTTTAGAAAGAAGATGAGATGCTAAATAAATCAGTCAGCTGTGTCTTCTGTGGAAATCTATAAGCACAGAGAATTTTGACATTAAACTTTCCAGAGGTTTGCTCAAAGTGAACATTCCTAGACTGAAATGGCATGTACGCACTATTTGGAAATGTACTTAATATTTATATACTGCAGTTTGTATCTGCTCTTCCCATCCTAGAATCCTGCATGCTCATTTGGTTCATAGATTTTAGGGGTGTATCTTATAGGAGATAATGATCCAATGTCTTCAGAAGTCAATTTGCCTTTTGGAAGAAGGCCATGACCTTAAGGTCCTTAGGCATAAATTTTTTAGGAAAAGAATATTTTACCTTGTGAGAATCTCAAAATGCTTTACAAATTTACTGTTAAACTATGTGTCTCAGGCAAATAACTTTTAAAACATTTTCTGTAGTTTTCCCAAAGTTTTATAAAATCACACTATTCAGTACTTTCTGAGGCTGCTCCTTTCAGCTGATCTATGCCACTAGCAGTGCAACGTCTCCTGAACTTTGTTGAAGACAAAGTTGGGTTGGGTCTGACTTTCGATGAGGGAGAACCACATTATAAATACATCTTGCTTGCTTGTCATGTATTAATTTGGAGAAGGAGCTGCCATTCTGCACTTTCTATTGCTATGCTTTGAGAAATACAGGTATGTTTTCTCAAAGAAAAGAGAAAGGAAAAAGAAGAAAGAAAGAAAGGAGGAGAGGAGAGGAGAGGAGAGGAGAGGACTCTTCTTG